>WTSP01006224.1:0-163426 GCA_025331215.1 Actenoides lindsayi | reverse complement strand
GGAGAAACTTCTTCACTGTGAGAGTGCCAGAGCCTGGCCCAGGCTGCCCAGAGAGGTTGTGGGGTCTCCTGCTCTGGAGACTTTCAAGCCCCACCTGGATCTGTTCCTGTGTGGTCTGCCCTGGGTGACCCTGCTCTGTCAGAGGGGTTGGACTCGATGATCTCCAGAGCTCCCTTCCAACCTCCGCCATTCTATGATTTCTATGAACTCTACTCATACCCATGACCATTAAATGTGAGGTGTTCTGAATGAAACTTGGTGTCTTTTGCTGGTGTATCCCTCCCAGTTCCAGTATCACCAGTGACATCCTCAGATCACTGTGGATATCATTGCTGTTTGTACTTTATTTTTGCGTTCAGGGTTTTGGTTGGTTGTTTGGTTTTGGTGGTTTTGGTGCTATTTTTTGTTTTCTTGTTGTTTTTTTTTTTAATGAGCTAATTCTTTAGCTGGATTTTCATCTTCATCTTTTTTAGCCTTTTAGCTTCTACAAACCAGCTCGTTGGGCTGCCTGGAACTGTTACTTTCACTTTAATTTAGTCACCTTGAAAGGGGACTGCCAAAAACAAAGGCAGGATTCAGCGATACGGATCAGCTTACACCAAATCAGCATTGTTGCCTGAGAAGATCTCTTGCAGTGAGAGAAGCTTGAAACCTGCAGGGTGTCTTTTTATGAAAAAAGCAAAATATATACTTATTTGTATGCAGAGACCACCTAGGGGAGTTTCTTTTGAATTTTGCACTGGTTTAAACACTCACTGATGTGAGCGCTTATTGCAGAAGCAAGGACAAATAAGATGTACAGTAGCTGAAGGGGCATTTTCGGCTGGAGGTGCACAGGAGAGGAGTAAACAAGGTTCATTAGAATAAGAGGAAGGAGGAATAACTGCGGGGACGTGTCACCTGCCACCACGCTGGTCCAGGACCTTGGAGCAGCCCTGTCTTTACACCTTCAAACTGATGATGCGTCTGCTTCCTTAAGGTGCTTCCTCAACTGCGTAGTAGAAAGACTAGGTCAGGGGTAAGTGCGAGTTTATAAATATTTGTGTGTTTCTTGATTAGATCATTAATTGCTGATAGTTCCTCTTTGTTCTCCTTTCCCTCGTTGATGTCCAGCTCTAGGATGTCAATCCCAGATCCTTTCCCAGACAGCTAACAACAGTTTCTTCCAGGCTTGACTAACCTTCCCGGTGTTGGACGGGCGGGTTGCCCACACACTATCTCCCTGGATTGATTTTTTTGGGGGTGTGGGGGTTTGCTGCTTCCTTGTGATGATCTCTTTGGTTCAGTCAGAACCAAGAATATTTAAACCTGGCCTGTGATTGATTTTTATAGCAGAGAAAGTCCGCATTTTATGGCTTTTGTACAAAGTTTTGTGTCTCCAGTTGCGCGGTGTGGGAGCGTAATTGTTTTACTGAAGCCTCAAAGAGAGGTGAAAATAGAGCTACGAGACTTTCTGAAGAAAAAGAATTTGGTGTAACTTCTGGAAATGAGATAGGAGGTACCTGTGGTTCTTTTAGGATCCACTTGAACCACTTAATTTTATTTACTGCGGTGCTAGTGCAGTAAAATGTAAAAGTTGGGCAGAAGTTTTTATCTGAAAGGCTCAGAGGGTGTTGCCAGATCTCTGTGCCCAGCAGCACACTGAATTGAAGCTGACTCTAGAGCGGCTTCTAACGAGCTTCAAAGATTTATTTGATATATTCAAAAGCAGCAGGAGGAAGTGGCACTTTGGCAAATTATGGCCACCGAGGTGGTGTGAAAAGGTCACTCTGTAACCCACCCAAATCTGACAGCACCACTGAACAGCTTGGTGATGCCAAGGGAACCTGAGAGTTTTGGTAAAATTTCTGAAAAGCCTTCAAAAAAAAAAAATACTGGAAGAGCTGAGAGGTTGTTGTGCATCTGGATACCCTCCCCAAGCATGCGTTTGCATTTGGAGTTTATCTTTCAGTGCAGGGTTCTGCTAAGGAGTTAAGAGGAGCCGTGAGCTTTGCCCGCAGGTGGAAGGTCTCCTTCCCTACACCCTCCCCTCCATGCTTCCATGGAGTTTGGAGTCTCAGATTCGAAATTCTTGGATTCTTCCTCAAGAGAGTTGAGAGCAAGGCTGCTGTGATGTGGGATGGTCTCTCTTTAATGCTGAGGAGGTGGTCTGTAGGCTGGAGATACCTCTATATTAGCTACGAGTTGGCTTCCCTTCCTTCCAGGCATTATTTCAGCCTTTTCTTCTCCCCCTCCCTGCCCCTTCCCATGGTCCCTGGGATGGTGGGACCATCCCAAGGCATGATGGCCCTTGCCCCCTTGACTCAGACCACTCAGCCAGAGTAGGTCCTGGCTCTGCATTCCTTGTCTAAGAGGAAAAAAACCCCAACCCATGTGCTTCCAGGGGTGAGGTGGAACCTTGGGGGAGGGCAGGGAGGGGTGGGAGCTGTCATGGTGAGATGGCAGAGAGGGGTGGGAGCTGTGGTGGGGGGAGCTGTGGTGTTGAGATGCCAGAGAGGGATGGGAGATGTGATGGTGAGATGGCAGAGAGGGGGGGAGCTGTGGTGTTGAGATGCCAGAGAGGGATGGGAGCTGTGATGGTGAGATCCCAGCTGTGCTCTGCTCTTGGGGCTATCAGATGCTTTAGAGGATGGCACTTTGAGTTGTTGTGAAAGGTTTGATTGTTTTTGTTGTTTTTTAAATGGCCTCAATCACCGCGGTTTGTAGCATTGATTCCTGGCTGCCTTTTCCCCAGAAGGTGCTGTTACACGTGAATAGACCTTTCAAATTCAGCTCCCTTGAAAATAATGGAATTAGGCTGTGCTGTTGTTCCCATTAAGGAAATCAATCTTGTTTTGAAAACCCCTGTGCTTTTGAGAGGAGCAGAACTTGACAGAAGGATCTTACCTTTCTGCTCAGGCAGGATTCCCCTGGAGACGTCTGCTTTTGGTGGGCATCCCTTGATGTCTTCCTGGTTTGGGGGAGATACGCAGTGAATTTGGATTTGGCATTTCCCGGAGTGCTTTTAGGCCGTTCCTTTCGTCCATTTTTAATGTTGATTTCTTTCCCCTCTATCTTTTGTGACATTGATGTCAGGTCACGGACGAACGGCTACGTACTCCACGGGTTTATTTTTGGTAGTGCCATCCTCGCTGAGCATCGCTAGCAGACTGCGTTTCCAAACCGACTCCTGCTCTCCTTCTGCCAGGACTGTTATCTGCTCCTCTCTCTTCATTCAGAAGAACTTATTGCTGCTGCTGCTGGGTCTTTGACGGCCTCTTTCCAGGGCTTCTGAGCCCTTTTAGAGCCAATTCTCTGCTTTCCAGTGTTGGACACCGAGTCGATGGGATGTCCTCCATGGTTTGTTGACTAGAGGCCGTGGATCCACGGAAGACATGGATTTCTTCCTGGCAACCCCGAGTAACTCAGTGTTGTGTTGGCTGCTTTGCTTTCTTACTTCCTTATCTGTTCTGCTGTATTTTTATATATTAAAAAAAACCCTATACATATGTAAAATAAACAAGGAAGTTTCTGTAGAAAATAAATCATTGTTGAGAGAGGACGGAATGACATGAAATTGGCAGCTTTACAGAAGGTATGATGCCTTTGATTGATTAGTTGTCAAAGAAATGTAATGTACTAAACACGATGGAAGATTTAAGGATGTTAAAACGGTTAAAATTCAAGTTGCATAAGTGGTTGGTGTTAGGTTTAGAGCGTCTTCCAGAATGTTAATTTTGAAAATGCCAAGTGTTTGGGGTTTTTTTGCTGTTCCTGAGGAGCCTTTTAGATGTTTTGGAAAATTTGAGTTCTTTAAAAAAAAAAAAAAAAGGGAGGGGAAAAAAAACCAACCCAAAAGCCAACAACCAAACAACAAACAAAACCCCATCGGAAAGTATTTAGTATTCACAGTTTATTAATTAGGTAGAGACATGTTATTTTTCTTTTTTTTTTTTTTTTGTGATTAATAGTGAGCTTCTGAGATGCATTAGACACTATTTACAGAAACCGAGCACCAGAAATAATAGCAGCATTATCCTGAACCTCCTAATTACTCTCAGGGTCCGATTTTACATTGTAGCTAATGTTCAAGAAATAATAGCGGCATATTTTTCAGCAAATAATTATTTAGGTATTTAGATAGATACATGTGCAGCAGGAGAAAATATTAGTTAAACTAAACAATGCCTTTTGAGGGGACTAGGAATATGGGGGGTTGGTTGGTTTTGTTTTTGTTCTTAAACCTTTTTCTCTTTCCTTTGTAAGGATGCTCTCCTCTCCCACTGGCTCATTCCTCCTTTTCTTCTAGGAGGCAGGAGCTCACAGAAGCAAATACCTGGGCTTTGTAGGGATTCCGGGTTGGAGTTCTCCTCAATGCTCTGCATAAGTAACCTTTCAGAGCCTTTTATTGCTCTTATCTCCTATCAAGGGGATGCCTGCTTGGCCTCCATCTGCTCCACTTCCCCTCTTTCCAACTGCTAATAAATCCTCTTTTACTTAACAAAGCAGAACAGAAAGGAGCCTGCCGACAACCCAACCGGAGATCCATCCCCTCTGAGGTGCAGGGAACCATCAGGTGAACTTTTCCAGCACACAAATGCATCCCTTCCTTGGCCTGGGTGATGTGCAGCCCCAGACCGTCCAGCACCGACCATCTCATCTCATCTCATCTCATCTCATCTCATCTCATCTCATCTCATCTCATCTCATCTCATCAGGAAGCACTTCCTGACAGAGAGGGTGATCAGACCTTGGAATGGGCTGCCCAGGGAGGTGGTGGAGTCACCGTCCCTGGAGGTGTTCAAAGAAAGGCTGAATATTGCACTTAGTGCCATGGTCTAGCTGATGTGGAGGTGTTGGGTCATAGGCTGGACTTGATGATCTCAGAGGTCTTTTCCAGCCTCAGTGATTGTGTGATTCCTCCTCTCCTCAGCAGGAACGTCGGGCTCCCCGGGCTGGCGCAGGAGATACCGCGCCTTTCAAAAACACAATGGGAAGGACAGTTGACTTCACACAATCTTAAATGTAACAAAGCAATCCTTGGGCAAAATTTCACCCTCAGCACGTAAACTCTTGTAGACAATTAACTGTTTGGAACAGGGCTTTTGCTTTAAAGCATCCAGCCCAAGAAATGCAATAAAGCATCTAAGAATGAGTGGATTGTTATAAACAGCAGCAAAACTTGGGCTGGGAATTAGTAATTGCTTTCTTTTGAATGAATGTTACTAAAGCTGAAGAATGGAAGGAGGACTATAAGAGAGTTCATTGTTACTGTGTTCATATGGAAGAACAAGGGGGACCCCGAAAAAAGCAATTTAAAAAAAAAAAAAAATAAAGATTTTTCACATCCCCCCTAGCTGACTGATTTCTTTCCCTGTGCACATCAAGAAACTGAACCGAATGAATTTTCAAAGCACAGCATGAAAGATATACCCACAAATCCCATTAGTAGTAATATGATTTGTGTGCTTATCTGCCATGCAATGCTTTGAAAGTTCATTCCTCTATGTCCAACTTCAGTCTTTCTACTTCCAAAAATACTTGAAAAGCTTACACATACTTGCAGTTAGTTACTTTGGGGGGTAGAGAAAATTGGAGGATGTGAAGAGCTGGCTCCCAATTTCAAGGACAACAACCAGTGAGCAGAGCTTCAGCCTGCGGGAACAAGAGCTGTCCTTTAGTGGTTGTTAGTTCCCCAGTCACCATTCTGACTGGGACTGAGAAAGAACCCCTGGTTTACACTTCTCTCACTTCAGCCCTCTTCACCGAAATGTTTTGATTTTGTGCCACTTTGAGCAATCTTTTTCTCAGAAGAAGGGTAACAGCATTGCTTGCTACCTTCAGAATCTGGAATCTCATGACAAAGACCTTAAAAGAGAAGCAGAATACAGCGTGCTATTCATTTATTCTCCTGACAGGCCGTAGATCGTACAGAGCGCAGAAAGCTGCCACATGATTCATCAGTTCCCGGGACCATATAAAATGAACTCCTTTCTTGCATCAGTTTTAAGAGTCAAGGCTGCAATTTTTTTGGTCTTCCATCTGAACTAGGCCACTGTAACTAATAGTTAATAGTGCTTGGAAACTACAACTAAAATGTTTATATTTTCATTTATTTAAACCAGCATCTTTCAGCCCGGACATTACACAGTATTCACTTCACCAGCTCTGCCAAAATACTGATGGTTTTGAAATAGCCTCGCAATAGCAGAAAGGGATGCTCTTGACTAAAACACAGTGGAAAACCTCCTTTTTTAATAATTTTTTTCTTTTTTAAAGTAATCGTGAGCATTTAATATTAATACAAAGCAAACAATCCAATTTTCATTTCACACCTAAAATATACCCTTCCTTGGAACAAAGTACACAGCTGGTCTTTATTCTGTTTCCAAGAGGAGGAAGAACCTAGCTGAGACTTGAAACTGGCACTTCAAGGAATACAGACACAAATACACTCTCTCAAATCACTGATGCCTGAATTTACAAGAATTAGAAACAGTGCTTTACTTTTAATAACGATTATAACCCTAAGGGATATCACGTCAAACATTCATTCAACTACATTCATCTTCCAAAACTGCAACTGCCCTGATCTCTGCAAACATGTTGAACAAGATTTTCATAATCTAACTGTTCCAAAGCATTCAGACCTTCACTCAATCTCTGTCAGCCATACTGATAAGAAAGTGGTTTTTACCTTTATTACTCCCTTGCATACACTGAATGAAGTAGAACTGGATGATTATGAATGGACAAATTTCTCTCTACAGTGCAAAAAAGTGTAATTTTTAATCACAGAGTGTATTCATCCTTTAACTGAAACTATACAGAATAGTTTAATCACCTGACTGTAAAACCTTGCATGAATTATAACATTTAAGATTTTACTCTCTACACAAAGTAGTTATTGGAGTTAAAAGTTCATTACAAAGAGGAAACACATCCAAAGGTGAAAAGTAAGTATTTATTCTCCCAAAGCTTCTCACTCTCTTTCAATGCTCTAAATTGTTTATACTTCTTTCAGAACACACTTCAAAAGGTATACATAAACCTACCCTAAACTGTATCTGGACAGTGAGATAAAGGTTATTTAGTATCTAGGCAGATTTAGAATGTTCTATATGACTTGCAAAGCTGACGTTATTAGCGTATTGTGAATCAGATGAACTGATCCAGAAGAGAAACAGATATGAAAATCAAATATATCGATTTTATTTGATAAATCTCTTATACAACCAGTCAGCTACAGCCCTGCATCTCATATTCCTTTCAGTTTTGTTAATGGCAACTTTTTGAAAGATAAACAATTATCAAACTGGACCTCAGTTATGGTTTTAAGATGAATTTTTTTCCCCCATTGTCCTTACATGCTTTCTAGTAAGCATTCTGCATAATGGGTTTAATGTAACTGGGATATTTTCTATTTTTAAACTTATACCTGTCTTAATCTTGGCAGGTTTCCCAGTCTGAAGTTTGCTTATTTTGCCTTCACAGGAAAAATATTTTTTTCCAATGAAGCAGAGACTGAAAGCTTGCCCTCCTGCATCCATGTCTTCTCATCTCCCTGTCTAGAACTCTACAGCAGGTAGGGAAGTGCAAGCTGCAGCTGAGGACATGATTTCAGTGTGATCGCACCAATATGAAAGCACATCAGCGCGCAGAGAAATCGGGGAAGGGTTTATGTGGTGCCAGGATTTTAGTTTTGGATCACTGCTTTATTTTGAAGTGGCAGAGCTGCAAATTTTCAGACTGCAGCAATATAGATTTTACAGGGAATATCTCCGGGTATGCGTGTGGGTGCTCATCTATGATTATCAGTTGCATCACCAAACATCCTGCTATACAATTTCATCAGCCACTAGAGGAATGAAGAAGAGCTTACATATGCATTTTAAGTTCCAAGAAACAGGATGATGCACACCAGTCCAGAGAAATGCATTTCAAGCACTGTGCATCATGCACAATGGAAGAAAACTATATGCAATTTGGATATCTATATTTGATTCATCCAAGGATCATCACAATATACATTTAATTACATACTAATATTTGTATTATTTTTCTTTATCTATTATGTCTTAAGGCAGTTGCCTTTTATAACATGGGGTTTTAACACTAGCTCTATATGATCATCTCGATGTGACAAAATTCACAGCAGAGACTGTAGAATTCACTGTTAAAGATGGAGCTTCTGTCCACAACAAGAAAATGAAGCCAGCTTACTGCATGGATAGCACTCATTGTATATAGTACTTCATTGTACAGCCAGATTACTGTACTTATCTAGTACCAGACCATTTTAATGAAGCTTTCCATCTTGCATACAAAATGGTGCAGAAGCCAATTCCACTGTCTGAGGTCAGCAATGCAGCAGGCTCATCACCAGTCAGTTTAGAACTGTTTAAAATCAAGGCCCATTGTAATCAAGGTCCAAATTGTCACTGACTGCAGTGGAGAGAGCTTCACTTCAGAATTTGTCTATTTATTTTAAGTGTTTGAGACTGTGAATATCATAACAATGCCTGAAAAAGTAGTTTTCCACAGGCAACAGCAAGGCAACCCAGGAGAAACTTTACCCTCCAAAGTCAACTGTTTATATTGCAGGTTGACTTGGACAGGAGTGATAATGCATTAGCATATGCATCATTGTATACAATTAATGAATGAATCATAGAATAAAAGATGAGCTAGATTACACACCCTCAAAAACCTTTGGATTCCATTACATACACTTTGTAAAGTATAACCAAATTACGTTATATGATTTTAACATATGTAACAGTATCACTTAATACCAATAAAATAACTGTGAATTATCCTTCAAAGAGAAGACAGCTTACACTACAAGGGCAAAAAGCAAAATATAGTGGCTAGAACTACACATTAATAGGTCATAGGAAATGCTCAAGTTCTATTTCTTCATGTCTGTAAATCCAGTTTGTCAGCAACCAAACCAGGAAACCAGGATTACAGACCTTTTTATTTTTTTTCTCTAATAGAGGAAACAGTAAATACTATATTTAAAAAACCCAAACAAACCCTAAACTGTATTGAAAATCCATCTAGCAATTCAGCCGCACTCTGCACTATAAATTTATTTTCCTTTTGTTTATTTATTTTATTATTTTATTTTATTTTCTCCTTTCAAGAGTTTGCTTCATCTTGGAAACAGGTATCAAAGCTGGTTCTCGATACCTTAGAAGAAAAATTACTACAAACTCCTCAGTGTCACTGTATCTGACAAGTTTCTATAATGTATTTACCTTGTTCTTTCACAACATTACTAACATTTAAGCACCAAGAAAGTGCTACAGCTAAGATTTCCCCCCACCCATCCATTTCAATTTGAAAATGATGCATTTGATTTTATGGTCTAACAGAGAAAATCTGCTTCTGCCTACTAGAGGTGGCTGTCCATACTAAATAGTGAGAAATAAAATACAGACAAGCTTTATTTTTCCAGGTTATGAAGAGAAATTAAAATGAAGACTACCAAACCTACTCATAAACCCTTACAAAGCTCACCTTCTAGGACAGGTTTAGAAAAAAACCCCAACAAAACCCCCCAAAACACCTGTGCTAACATCTACAGAGTGATTTCACCATTTTTTTACATTTAAATGTGATTTTGACAATTTAATGACTGCATTCTTTCAAAAATAACAATGGTATTATACGACTGTCATGTAAATGTAACTCAGGATTGCTAGCGCTCACAAAATTATTTCAGAAATCTGTTCACATCCCATGGTTTTCAGAGTTTACATGAACTGCAGCACTCACTTCATTCTTGAAAAAATAATTTTAACATTTGCATTCAGGTCCTCAAAGGGAAATTTTCAGTTGCAGGATGAGGAAATTTCCATCCCTAGACTACATTCTGGCCTTTTATGCAAAAGCAGTTCTCTTTTATAGAGGACCACATGCCTTTGGGGCCGAATTGTCTCTGGAGCATTCCATTGTCAGCACTCAGGTTGCAGAAAGCACCATGAAAAAAAAAAAACAACCCAAACCTGCTTTCACACTGTGCTTTCTAAAACGTGATATTACCCCGTGCGTTAAGTAATGAAGCCAAAATGATCAGATACTGTTCTGAGCAAAGCAACTGACTGCACAGCACCACCGAGATCTGAGGAGGGAATGCATTATATTCTGCTGTGTATTTCGGAGTCAGACGTGTGAAGTTCTTTGAACCTTTACTAAACCAATTTTGTATTTGAAATATTTTCAGAACTTATCTGCTCCATTCTCCCAAGCTAGACACAACACACTCCCTGCCTCCTGGCAGGGAACAATGGGAGGGACGGAGCGTGCAGCGGCTGAACGCTCTCATTGAAAAAACCAGAGGATGCTGCAATAATTGTCCTGAGAGGCTAGAAAGGAAACAAGACTCTATCCTGACAGCTTAGCTCAGCGTGAACTCTCATTTTTCACATGGAGCTAATTAAAAACTGAAATTAGTTAAATATGGAAATGACACTTGCAAGCACTTTAGCTGAATTCTGGCAAAATCCCTCTAGAGTGCTGCGACACTACCTGCTGCTTCAAAACTCCCCAATTGAATTTCACAGTTAAAAGGCTGAGCAAAGGGAAAGTTATTAGAGAGATTTCCAATTCAAAATGTGTCTGTAAAATTCCAAATTAAATTTCATGGTAGCCTTTTCAGTAACTAGGGCCATACTGTGCAGTCCAACGATATGGTGCTGAAACAACATTCCTGCGTGTATTCTCTGATCAGCTCACCTTTAGGCACTGTGCTGGTTATGCCAGAACTGGGAAGCTCCCAAGGATACTGGCATGACAGCGCTACAACGATAAGCTCTGTACTACTACTGAAGTAGTTATTTGGAAAGCACGGATGCATGGCGTATAAAGGAATTACTTCCACAGTTTAATACCAGAAATCTCAGAAAATCAGAGCCTGACGACCAAAATACGTTCTGCCTCGTGATTATCATCTATATTTCAAGCACTGAGTACACACACAGAGAAGGGTCTATACTGCAGTAAATTCCATGGCACATACATATTTTTATATATATATCTATATGTATCTATCAGTGCTTCACAGGCTAGGTAGTAACAAAAAGCACTTCTGCGTATTTAAATGGGTATAAAGAACCAAGGGACCGGATATGCATAAAAGGTATGATGACTGACATCAGCTTTTCGAGGAAAGCACCATGTGAATTCCATTTTGGTGCACGTGACTTGCCTAGCGCGCACAAAAGCGAGAGGATTTGCCCGAGGGCAAATACGATTTCTGAATGCAATTTAACGAAACCCGCCCACGGAGCAGATCATTTTGGATCCACACCAAGGCATTCAGGATAGCCAATCACTTTCAAAACAACTGGAGCGTTTGGATGTTATTGTTTTTCCTGCATTCCATCCCTTTACCCTTGAGGCAATCCCCTCCCACTGGCCTGCCGCCACTATTGCACCAACAAATTTCTGTCTAGGAAAGCCAGCAAAAGATGCCACATAGCATGAAAGCCACTGTTGCTCCCCAGTCTGCTGGCAGGGGGTATTGCTGCACCCAGCCTGCCAAAGCCTTTTCCCTGGCAGCTCTCTGTATAATCTGTACATCATCCCAGGTTTTGCTAGTCCAGAGCCTTGAAACATCTCAGCTTACCCAGCTGGAGGGGATATGCTGCAGCTGCACCATCAGACCCTCTTATTTTATTGAATTTTGAATATGTGGTTTCAAAGCAATTCAAATGAATTTGCCCAAGGCCTCAGATCAGTAAAACTACTGATACCATCTGCAGCAGGCTTCCTAAATTTGAAGCATTTAAAAACAGGTGACAGGATAGGAGCTTTCAATGTAAGGACTGACACTCATGAAAAGCTTGCTAAACAAACTTGGTTATGCCCCATTTTGGCAAGGAAGGAACTGTATGGCTTTCAGCCCAGTTCTCACAATACCACTGGTAATAATAGGAAGTTCCATTTTAAATTATTTTTCAAATTATGTATATTTTTCCAGGTTAAAAAGGAGACATTTATTTGATCACTGAGTTTCATCTATTTTAAAGCATCTGTATAGGTGGAGATAAAGAGCAGGCTATGGTGAACATCAACTCTTCACCGGAGGCTGTATTAAGAAAACCAGAAACCAACATCTAGCAGGTTGAAGCCTCATTCAAGTGTATGAAACTCCAGTGAGGTCATTAAAACATGGGTTGCCCTGAAATCCAAATGCATGGTTATTAACACCCTTCCCTTCAAGCAATATTTTTAATAATGCTAATTGCTTAATGATATTCAATGCCCTTAAACATTCCAGATGACGTTGAAATACATTACATGCAGCATCGTTTACATCCTGCAGGGGCATGGAGAGTAAAAGAAAGACTGCAGTAAACATACTAGATTTTGATCAAGGTCCCTTGTTTAGAATTCTGCTTTTATGAAACAGCGGAACTGTAAATATTCAGAAAGGACAGAGTAATAATAAGAAAAACCCCAAAGATATCTTGATGTCCAGGGACACATCTAGTTACACCGAATATCCTCACATGAAGACACAGCTTGGTGTGGGAGCAAGAGGCAGGAGAGGAGAATCTCTGGAAGGGTACTGTCAGATACAGTCAGGCAGCTAACTCTGAATAGCAATCATAAGCCAATGACTTACTCCTTTTAAAGAATAAACTATAACGAACTTGCTAGAAAGAACAACATATATTCCAATCAACTTGTGATTGTACTTCAAATCTGCAACGAACGCTCACTCTCCAAAGTGCTTTATGCTATATTCAGCTCATGACGCAAATCTGGGTAAGCAACACTGGGATATCAAACCTAAGACATGCTTACAAGGAGGACATCCATGCAGACAACTGCTTTTGTCACTGTCGCTTCTGGGAAACTATTTACTGAAGAAGAAAGTGACTAGTGGCTTAAAGGTGAGAAATTAAGACTGAAGATTTTTATCTCCAAGCACTTAAAAGTACGTAATCATTCTCTTGTTCTTTTTCCTCCTCTCACACTCAGAAAAGTCCCCAAAAGTTCAGAAAGCTCGGATCCCAGAAAAAACTTGAGCCTGCAGGCTCCTTTTGGAGCAAAGGGGGCTGACAGACAGAAATACGTTATTTATTCTTTCCGTAACCAATAGAGCATAGCGGTGTGAGCCAGGGAAGTACATCCACGGAGCACACATGCTGCAGCCATCTCTGCCCTTGGAGGAGCTATTCCAGCGCCTGGAATACGCGGCATGTACAATCCAGCAATGTCATCCTCGTCACATAACCCAGTCTCGATACGCAGAAAGCGATGGAGCGACGATTATTCCCACAGCTGGGGCCAATAAAGGGCTACTGGTTCCAGGAGACTGGTGAGGAAGTTACCCCCCGAGAGTTTACAAGCTGGTTCTTTGAGCCACAGGCGAGAACAAGACTCCTAAGATCATTCAACCTCACCCTGAACCGCTGCCTCATACCGATTTTCTCTGTAAACAGAGCCTAAAATCATCCCATAAGACGCAAAAAGAGTCACTTCCTGACTCTGCCAAATACAGGGTCCTCAGTGGGAGCTACACAGGCTGCAAAGTGATTCTGGCGTTTCAGATTGTCTAAAGTCATTAAATGCATTCTTTAAATGGTAAAACTTTAGTTAAGGTCATTTGCAAATGCAAACCTTGAATTCAATTATGTTTTACCAGTGGATGACACAATTACAAGGAAAAAAAATAATCTGTTTTTATAACTCAGCAGGCTTTTCCCCTCGGTTATCAATTTTTAAATACAGGGCGAGAAAAAGAAGTGTGCTTTTGAGAAAATTCTGAACGCATAAACGTTTCAGATCAGTTCCACTACACAGAACAAGAAAATGTTTCTTCTAATAGTGCGATTTGATGTAATTTACCTTACTATTTTTCTTAAGGTACAGCAAATGCTGAACAGAAAATGGCACATATTTCAAGATACAGAGCCAAATTCATCCCTGCATCTTTTTCATGCCCCATTGCTGCAAGCCAATTATTTTCAGTGTAGCTATATCAGTGTGAAAAAGGAATAATGCAATCATGAATCAAGTCCCTACCATTCTTCATGACAATTCCACTTTGGCAAAGCCTCAGATATAACCTAGTGAACCACAGATCTCAGTAATATTTTATAAAATTTATTCAACAAAATGTATTAAATTAACTTACCTTTTCACCTGTATCTTAGCAACTTAGCAACCCTTATCAGAACGCTGGGAACAAGCCTTCAAAATCTTACCTACAAATGCAGACTTTACTTTTGAGAACAGCTGCAAAACCACTGATGGCCATAACTGTGAGAATAACTTTTTTGCAGAATAGGGCCATAACATACACATTTTACCTGTATTTGCCCCCAGTCCTTAAGGTATCTCTTAAATTAGCGACATAATTTTCCAGGTTATTCACTAGATCTGTCATGTAAGTTCAATAGCAAGGCTATGAAGGTTTCATTACAGGAGACATCAAAATAAAAGTATCCCTAAACAGCTTACATGTTCCATGGCCACTTGTTGCATGTTTTGCAGTTCCCACTGATTTCAGTAGCAGCCCCCGTAGTGAACTGGAAGAATGAACATGCCTGATGGCTCTGCATCTTGGGCTCTGGCATCCTTCACAGCACCAGACTTATGCTCTATGGCCAGTGAAGAATCACACACGTGCTATACCTTAATATGAACCTATGGCTAGGGAGCCAAGAACTGAAGCTCAACAGCTGCATGCAGAACAGGGCAATGATTCTTCATTCCTCATGGAAAAATGCAGTGGGACTGTATGAAAACTGCAGGAGCTGGTCCACAACAGTTTTAGTCATGTCTTTAGAAGGCAACAAATCATTAGTATTTGAAAACTGGTTTACACTAAAGCAACCTGCATTTTTCCTTTATAAGAGCCAAGAAACAACTCAACTCTGCACCGGATGGGTACAACCAGTGTCAGCTTTGTCACAGGAGGGAGAATGCAGTGGCAACAGGACTGTTGATAATTGATAATGAGACCCAAGTAAGAAATCTGGGGTTAAACCCTGCAGTCTTAACTCCAGGTGGTTCCCTCGGTACCTTTTCATGAGCTTGCACATGATTTAGAGTTTAAATTCAAGCTTCCAAGCCTGAGCTCAGTACTGTGAAAAGAAAAGCAGTTGAGGAAAGCCAGCTCTTCACGCAGTTACAAGAAAGGCCAGATCCTCTCTGCTAAAGCCTCTGGTGCTCCTTATCCCTTGTGGGTATAGCACAGGTTTTGTGAGCTGGAAAACACATTTCTTTCTTTCTTAGGGCAGGCAGACATGGCAGATGTTGGCAGTCCCCCCTAGACCCTTGCAGAGCTCAGGGGTTCTGGCCAGTGCTGGGAGCCAGGCCAGGCCCCTCCCTTGGCCACCCAGCACCCGTGCTGCCCAGGCTCTGCACAGGCCCAGGCCATGCCGGGGCCACAGGCTGTGCCGGGGCCCTGAGGTCCCCAGGAGAAACACAGGCACAGACACGGGCCCTGCCACTTCAGAAACACACGAGTGCAGGAAGGAGCGCCAGTGATTCCGTAAATGTAAATATCGATGCCGCAGACGTGTAAGAAATGACCTTAGCAATGTCCCCTCTAAACAGCCTCAGGTTAGATTTGTCAAATACAAAACTGGAACAGTTCTCAAGTGGCCACAGCGATGTTCATCTGGTGGCACTGGCATCCTGGAGACAGGGCTGGCAAAAAGTTGAAAGATAAAGCAAGAAGATAAAGTGAAGTATCCTTCTTTGGAGCCTTTTGAAACCTGCCTGGACATGATCCTGGGCAACCTGCCCTAGGTGACCCTGCTTTAGCACGGGGCTTGGACTGGATCACCCTCAGAGATCCCTTCCAACCCCTACCTTGCTGGGATTCGGTGAAAACACAATGCTGCTGGCTTTCCTCCTTTTTTTCTAGAAGACAAATGTGAATTTAACATTACTAACAAGTTTTCTTGACGCAAGCACTCCAAAGGACAGCCAGCTGCGATGGGGACGCAAAACCGACTCGCTGGGCATGCCTGGCTGGCAGGGTGGCCAGGTGGGAGGTCCTGCACCCAGTCCCTGTGATAAGCCCCAAAACAGAAACAGGCCCCACTCGCTACCCTTCTTCAACACCTTCCAGCTACCAGCCATGGCAACCTGCTTAGCTTAGTTTACACTGAAAGTGCCTTGTGGATGGCTGCACTATGCATTCCTGCAGGCTGATGATGGAGTGGCTGCCTGCTGATACCGGAGAGAGAAGCATTTTGCCTTCAGTGTTTGCTTTGTAAATCAATCACTAAATTATGTGCTACTTCATTCACATTTTAGGGGGCCTCTATCCGACGCAGGACACCTGCTGTGGTGATAACTGACAAAATATGGAACCTGGGGAGAGGATGAGGAAAAGACAGAAAGGAGGAGGGCTCTGACTATCTTTGCAGATGCGACCTATTGGCAGAAATGCTCAGGCAGTGGCATTGGAACACTGTAGATTGAAGCTATTGCGTTTTTTAGTAGCACAATGCACTGCATACCATTACTGTTGCACCAGAATACAAGTGCTTAAAGAGCAATCTTCAAAGAAGTAAAATAAGACATATCCAGCTGTGTTTCAATTCACATACATCAACAGAAAAAACTGTGCTTTTCTATCCTAATTCCACAGAGAAATCAAAGACTAAAAAGCTATAAAAAAACCTGAGCAAAACTCTACAGAGTCAAACTTTAACGATCAAAAAAATAAATCTAGTTTTATTAATCTGTATCAACAGAAGCAACGTAAAGCACCTTTGCAACAGCTCTCTTAATTATCTGTATCAGGTTATTTGGATGAAATCACCATCTTACTGTCAAGATAAAAATATTCACTGTCTTCTCCGGAAAGCAACTATTAAAAATTTTAAAAGCAGTTTGTGAACATTGGCAAACAGAGTCGTTGACATTACAAATAGGTACTGCTAACATTCACATCTTTTTATATTGCAACTTACTTTTGCAAGGACTTATAATACATTTTTTTTTGTGGTAACAGACAAATGACTTCCCTTGGAACCAGACTCAAGATTCCCGTGGGTTCTTAAATGAGAAAGGACGTTATCGCCACTAACAGCGATACGCAAACAAAGCACAGCTGCTCCTACACGGGACACCACTGAAAGGGCTGCGTAGTATCAGTGTTAGAAGATGGACGCGTAAACCAGAGATAGGAAAAGGCAGATTACTATGCAAGAGAAGGAATTTTGAATGCTTCACTAGGGGGTTGGGATCTGCTCCCTCCAAAGGAAAATCAAGCAGTGTGTTGTTTCTGCTTATGGGTTTTTTACCTTGTTGTGTACAGTTCTTTCCATCAACTTGTCTTCTTACTTCAGAACAGAGAATTCATGTAAAATATTTCATTATTATTGCTACAGTTTCTACCACATGAGATTGTACTTCAACTCATTCTATTTTTTAAAGCGAATATCCTACTAATAAGAGACACTACAGTGACAGGCCCAGAACCCAGTGTTTGCCATTCATTCTCAGAATAAGTGTAGCACTCAATGATTCCCCAAGTGGTCCAGCTTCACTCCTACTCTGCAGAAACTGCTCCTTCATCATTGTCTGAAGAAATAATATACCTCAGCTAAAAAAACTGTACAAAGTGCCTTCACACTGAGTGTGGGCAAAGGGTGTCATATCTGACATCCTGGCAACAACCAATCCACTTAATGTCCAGGGCTTGGTTCCTCTCAATGGAGCTTTCTCAGAGCTGGGTAGTGCTGATTTCTATTTCCCCTCTGCTCAGCTTACAGGAGGGGAAAAAAAGTACTGAAATAGCTACACTTCCCCAAGGAGCAGGGCTTCCCCAGCAAACAGCCTGAAAAGCAATACAGGTACAGTAACTCGGGGTCCTGAAATGAATAGATGAGGTTGTGCTGGGAAAGCAAGTCCTGCATCCTAAAAGGCCAGAGGAAGTCTTTAGTTGTTTTGGTAGCATCCAAAGATACAGCCCTGTCCTTGCATAAAGTTACCAGGGAAAATGGACCTGTGAGGAACAAGTGTTTAGGTGGGGCAGGACCGTGAGGAAAAGCAGGCACATGGATGTCCAAAGCTCAGCTGGCCCTCATGTTAAGTTTTAATAGAACACCAGACCTCAAATAGTGTCCCAAAATTCTTCATTAAAATAACTTAGGAAATGTTACTCACAAGTGAAGGTATTGAGATGTTACCTGGAACAAATGATTTTGCCTACTGTAAGGGAAAACATTGTTAAAACATTGCCCCAAAAGCGATGTGGCCATCTAGGATTCTTTGGAAGGTAAGTGTGGAAGTGAGTGTCACATTAGCATTCCAGCACTCCGTGAAGGAGTCGCTTCCTTATCACCAGACACAAACATCCACACGCAGATCTCTCCTCCTGAACCACCTGGAAATAGGCATGAACTGCCTATCGTCCTTCACCGCCTTCTGCTACCATTTCTTCCTGAAACCTAATGCTCTTCATTAGATGTAATCATTACATTACTTTTAAATACCAGAATATAGAGCCTGATACTACTCAAAACAGACACTCAAAACCAGCAGACCTTAGATCCATTTTTTACAGTAATGTAAAATATATACATTACTGAAACTCAATTTAGTCATCTGGAATGGAGGAATAATAACATTTACTTTCCCCACAGAAAACTGCTTATAAGCTAAATTAGCATTAACTATTATTAATCTCAATTCTCAAAAAGAGTGACTCATAGCCTTAACTTCAACTATCTTTTTTTTTTTTTTTTAATGAATAATTTCATTGAGCGGGAAATAAAACTTGTGGCTTTCTTTGCAATTCCTCCAACTATCATTATTTACCAGAAGCTAATTTAGCCTATTTAAAGAAAAATCAAATTCTTTTTTTTGGCTCCTCTGTGCTAGAATTAATCAGAAGCAGCATGATTCCATGTTTAATTTTCATCACGGCTGCTATTGCTTTACAAATAAATAAAACTTACAAAATTTGTATTGCTCCTTAGTAAGATGCTCACTTTTTCTAAAGGAAAATAAAATTTTGAATACTGGCTTCCACACAAGCTTTTGTTCAATTATGAGAGCACTGCAGAACATGAGCTTTCCCTTAATAAAATCCTGCATTTTCTTGAAAAACATCAGCAATATCTGGGTCATTTAGAAGATGTCCAGACTGCCAAGAATTAAAATGCCCATGAGGAAATACAGTCTGGGGGAGGTAAGGAGATGGAGAGGAGAAGATTATGATTAAAAGAAATCTATCAACCCTCACTTCAACCAGAGAGGCTAGTTTGGTTATCAAATTTCTAGCTAGATTTACTAAGAGGATAGCAGAATTTAGCCCCGTCTGTTAGTCCTTGGCCTAGGACACTAGTGCTATTTGTATTCTTAGCATGGCATCCCGGCCCATTTCTGACTTGCAAGCTCATACAACAGATTGATGGTGCCAAAGAGACGCTGTGAAGTGGTGCCTGCACCACTGCCAAGGGCAGAGAAGAAATGGATGGTCAAATCCAGATGATCTTGCACTAAGAGAGGAGGAAATGAAAAATCTGCACTGTTCCCCCAACCTCCTCCCTCACCCCATGCTCACAGGAGATTGCATTTGACCTTCGGCCAGTGAAGTAGAGAGAAAACTTTGCTTTAAAGCTTTAGAACACTTTCATCTTGAGTTTTACCCAAGCACCAACTAGGTTTATATTCATACTGTCAAAATGAGAGTTAGAGAGATTTTCCCCAACTTTGTAACCAGGAAAAACTGCTTTGTCCCAAGTGGCTTTTGCCTAAAGACATTTCTCTAATGGCCCTTTTCACAAAAACTGTTCATAGGGAATGGCAGTTTTCTGCAGATCCAGCTGATCTGTAAATCTGGTGGGAGGATTCAGTGAACCAAACACATGCTGTACTAAAACTTACACGAAATATTGCATTAAAACTATAGCCAACTCAGTAGCAATAATGGGTCCAAATCATATTACTCTTATTATAGAAGAATACACTTTTATAATTCACTAAGTATTGGTGGCCAGTATGCACTAGATTACTCCAAAATGTTAAATGCTTCGAGATACTGTGAATGTCACCAAAGAAAATAAAACTATTTCCAGTTACTGCCTCACCTGTTTTTGTAAACTCCCCTGCTGCAGAAAAGCCCACACAAACTCTGATTAATTTTCCCATTCCTGACTTGGCTTTATGTGCATTTCCAAAAAACTTTCTAAAGCTACATGTGGAATATTTTGAAGAATGAACCTGGGGTAAAATTCTGACAAATATGTACAATAAGCAAGCTTAAAAATGGAAAAATGTCATCATTTCTGTCAATTTATAATAATGTTAGCTATCTTTTGTGCAGCACAGAAGTTTATCTACATATGACTTAAGTGCAGTAACACAATAAAAAGCAGGTGAAAAAAAATAGTAAAATATGTACCTACAGTTTGATTTGCATAACAACATATATACTACTAGTATAAAATAATATATATCAGCTCAATCTATAGATATCTATACACAAACTCAAACAATAAGCAAACTAGAGACATGTATAATACAATTCTGTCTACTATGAATCTGGCCTTTTCATAATCTGCAGCCCAAACTCTATTATAGGCTTGTCATTTCAAGCCAGACCTTTGCCTTCCAAGAAAAAGCTTTAGGGAAAAACTCTGCTTATATTTAGGAAAAGCCTTAAAAGGTAAAACTATCATAGAATAATAATATCTTTATCTTACCAGACTACTCAAACAGTTCAAACTGAAATGGCATTTTACACTAAGTGATATTGTCTCCATTTTAAATGGCACGCAGGGCATCTCTGTTACTGAAAAAGAGGGATGATGATTGCAGGATTTCCAGCTCCTGAGCTGAGAAAGGGGATATTTTCATGAAGGTGACACACATGAGTTTCAAAGGCCTTCCCCAGTCTGCAGTTGGCACTGGTAAGCAGCATGGCACGAAGGACTGAACACACACTGCATACTGCATATGCGCGTTGACGTAAATCATCATATATATGATTGTATATATAATCTTTATACTGAACAAAATGCAACATATGCGGTATATGCAACTGTGACGTCCTTTGCAAACTGCTCTAGGATTGTCAAAGTATACAAGCTGCAGCAGACGTTGTTAATGGAGAGCATTTAGAACAAAATCTGAAGAAAGTATGGGAGACCTGACAGCTGAAAAAAAAAAAAAAAGACCTACATGTTAAGAGAACTAGAATTTCTATGATTTGGCCCCTGAATGTTGGTTTGGACCTTCCTGTTTGGCAAAGCTAAGATCTGTCCACAGGATAAAGCTCCATCCTCTAGAGGTAAAAACCAGGATGGATTTTATGGAGTCAGTCCGAGGCCATGTGCTGCCCCTTCCCTGTTAATGACCGAGTGCACGCTGGCCCCACGGGCAGGGCAGGGCAGGATTCGTAGCACAGTGCTTAAGCGGCTTACACCCCCCACCCCAACCTGAGTAAGTGCCAGAACGAGCCCAGGGACTGCAGGGGTTGGTCCAGCAGGTTACACCTGCCCAAGGACCTAAACCACTCTGCTGTCCTCTACTGAGGACGACTCGGCAGCACAACACCCCTCTCCTAGAAGTAGCTACTACAAGGACTCCTACTTCAGATTCGGCCTGAAAGGCAGGTCCTGCTGCAGACAGCTTTGAAGCTGATATCCGGGAATTCCGAAGAGCTGGATTCCATACTACGGGTCTGTTCTTCTGATCCTGGAAACCACACTCGTTCAGTTTACCCCTCGTGTATCCAGTATTTCAGGAGTATCAAAGCAATGTTATGCAAACTGCACGGTGTTTAAAAGCCTTTTTCTGTTCTAGCTGTTTACAGTTTTCTACTGGTAAATATGGGAGAAAAGATGAGTGATTTATGAATGCTCACTTAAAGTCAAACAACATATTAAAACAATACTTCATAGCACGGTGAAATAGAGTTAAGCAGACTGCACAGTGATTTTTATAGAAAGAATATGCATAGATTGTTTTGACAGGAAAAAAAATAAAGATGAAGAGAACTGCATGTATTAGATGTTAAATCTTTATTTGTCCTAAAGCAAAAGATAAAACTCGCTCTATAAAACATCAAAGAAGAGATGAAAATCACAGCTTTTCAACCTCCATAATTTCCCTTTACAAATATTATAAGATGAGATGGAATGAAATCCTTCACCAAACTATATCCCGAAAACCAATACTGTTTCCAGTTTCCTGTTAATATGAGAGGGGGGTAGCGCTGATCAAATGACAGAAAACCAATCAAGTAGCAAGATGCATCTTGCTGTTCTCATGAACATCTATAAATCCACTGCCTTCAGCAAGAGGAACAGGCTTCCTTCGCCGCAAGCCTAATTGGCTGCACTTGCCCGTGGCTGCTTAGGCAATTGCAAGGACCCAGGTTGTGCAAGCAAATAACGAGTCCCTCAATTGACCAAGAAGTGTCACAACGACAGATGAAAGAATTGGCTAAGGGAGCACATCAGCAGCTGTATGAGCATCCCCAGGTGGTGCTCAAGGAGAATGGATATTTTAATTTGTATCCCATTTGCTGCAAAAAGGATAGAAGTTTAAGATACGCCATGGAGTACAATATGGCAATCCAAGCAAAGAAAAGGAAAACAACTTTTCTGTATTTCTGAGAACAAATAGCTGTCTCTGCCATCACATCATTGTTTTACTATTACCAGCTAATACCAGAGCAGACAGAAGGTGCAGCTGCGGTCCGCAGAATATTTGGCATTTCTGGTCCAAGCATAATCCCTCATGTAATGAAAAACCTATTTCTATTTCTGCATCCTCGCTACTCTTCATACTGAAGAGGCTTGCGCCTGTCTCCTATTTATTGAAGCTTATTCTTCATCTAGACAGCCAGGTCTGGTTTGTATTAGAAATTAGGTTTTAAATCGCTATTTTTCTATTATTTATTTTAGGATTTTCAGGAAGTCTCCAGGGGTGCAGAAAAATTCTTGTTGTTGAAAAAGACCCTAATGATCTTAATGAACCAAGCCCCAAATCCCTGACCCACTTCAAAGAACTTTGATGTTTTTAAGGTTCAGAATAAATCCTGACTATAAACACAGTAACACTATTTTAAGAGTTAAAATGACACAGAAATATTTAAAAAGAAGAAAAAAGGTAAAACTCCCCATTGAAGAGTAAAACCAATCTGATGCCTGAGTTTTTCTTAATGATCAGGCTCCATTATGGGCTCTTTCCTTCTCTTTTCTCATGTGGTTGGAGTTTTGCATTTCAGTGATTAATGGAGTCTCAAAACATAGAAGGAGATGCATATGAAGAAAGAAACAAGTGAAATAAACTTTCAGCTCAATAAATCTTATGGGCCTAAATCACATCTCTTTTCTCTTTATGCTCTCTGCTGCCTTGTGGCCAGTTTTAACACAATTCTCTATTTTTAGGTCCCAGCTCTGCACCACATTTTTACAAATATGCACAGTTCTCTCCTCAGAAAAGATCTTATATGATATAGGTGGACTAACCCATTATTGCGAGCTAAATGGGACTATGATATTGCATTGCCTTTCTCTGGTAACAGTACGCCTGCTGTGAAATTGTTTAACTTCTATTTCACTTTAAAGGGTTTTGCATTTACCACAGACCAGCAAAGATATCACAAGTTCATATCTACCCTTGTATTACCTTGGGATATTTGCTATGTACTCCTGACATTATTCCACCATCTATTAATTTTCTCAGCATACGAAGCACTATTTTCCTCTCTTTTGAAGACTTTTAATAATCGAACACAGAAATCCTCTAGCAACAGTACATTTTTACAGAAAAAAATATCTCCTTTCTTCTGCAAAAGAAAACATTACTCTCACAACTCCAATTTAGTAAAGACCGATCTCAAGTGTCAGGAGCAAAACCTGAGTTTGTTGGTGAACCACATGCCCTGGCTCAAACCAGCTCTCCTAGAATGACACTGGAGTTCCACGGTTTCCGTATTTAGGGGGCACGGCTGTAGCAAAAAGTTCCTGATTTAAAATAGAATATTTGGAATTTTATTCTTCCGACTGTATAGAAGTATTTCAGCTGCACCGCCAAATCTTTTGGTAGGAGCAGGTTGGCCAAACTGGGATAGTGACAACCAGCAGCTCATGCCTTGCCTCCTGCTGGACTACACACAGATAGAGCTGTCCGACAGTCTCCTGCCTTCCTCACATAATTCTTCAGCCTCCGATTACGCATTAGCTATACCAAGTCATCTGCACATCACAGAAAGAAGGATGGCTCTTGCAGGAGAAATGAGTAAATGGAAAGGAGAAGATGCAAAATACTAAACGGAACTGCAAGAACAGTGCAGCATGCTCAGATTTAAACAAAACCACTGTTAACCACCAGCTACAAGCAGCATGTATGCAACAGGCTGACTGCCCTTTCAGAGCCTCTTGCCTAATCCAGGTCAATCCCTGCAAGGCAAAGAAAGCATCGCGGGAACAGGGCACTTCTCATTAAGCAAATGGGGAACCAGTTCTGGCACTGGTATCTAAAAACATCATCTATTCTGTGGCTTTCCTCAGGAAGTATTTAGGAAGAAAAATGTTGGAAGAAATCAGCTGATCAACCAAGCAGCAAATTAAAAAGAAAAAAAACCCTTAAAATTAAATTAACTGCAGTAGTGTTATGCATTATGTATACTACCTTTTAAAAAAACCTCAAACACAGCATGGGGATAAATCCGGATATCCCAGAGAAGAAAACAAACTAAATCCAGATCATATTTAAAGTTCTAGGTAAGGTTCTGTAAGATGAACATAAGAGAATGAAATTCCTTTTGTATTCAGGAACAATACTAATACAAATGCTAGTCCCTTCTAGCAATTATTTAGCAATAGCCAAGATAAAGACATTAATAATGTCTAATAATCACACGGTGGGGCTCAACAGTGATTCTTTCATTATCAAATCTGCTCAACATACAAGTCAGAACATGATTTTTCCTAACCAACTACGTTCTTCATTTTGGCATTGTAATTCAGGTTTCTGATGTCAGAAACAATTGAGAAATGAAGCAGGACAGAATTCCCTGAATATTAAGGAAGTATATATGCATCCGTCAAAAAGGATGTTGGGGATCTGCCTCTCTTTCCTACACCCCTTACTCTATGAAATAACATGGGCTTTGGTTCACCTATACCCATCTTCACCAAATTCTGGTGTGGAAAACAAACAGTCACTCATACTTGGTGAAAAGACTCCATGTCTTCGAGTTTAGGACTCATCTTTATTCAGGAAAAAATGCCTCAAATCACCAGAAATGGGAATGATTCCTAGCAGTGGTACAAATGGGGAACTGGCACCTCTGTGCGAAAGGCCCTGGAGTTCTGGTGCAGAAAGTGCTGAACACAAGCCAGCAATGTGCCCTGGCAGCAAACAAGCAGTACTGTGGGCCACAGGAGCACAAGCACGGCCGTGAGACTGGGGGAGATGCTTATCCTCATCTGCTCTGCAGACTCATTAGGCTGCGTCCGTGGTAACTGCGTCCAATTTTGGGCCTTCCAATACACCAAAGACATCAATAAACCAGAGCAAGTCCAGGGGATGCCACCAAGATGGTTAGGCTGGAGCACCTGCCCTGGCAGGAGGACCTGAGCTAGCTGAGTTTATCTCACCTGGGGAAGACATGGCTATGGGGTCTTAGAAGCAGCCTGCCAGTACCTGCAGGTCATCAGAAAGAGAAAGCCAGGCTCCTCACACTGGTACATGGCAAGAGTATTAGAGGCAAAGGATATACACTGAAGCAAGGTTCCAGCTGGATATAAGGAAATACTTTTTCCCCATAAGGACACTCAAGCAGTTGAACAGGTTGCCCAGAAAGGTGGAACGATATCTGTCCTTGGCGGTCTTCTAGACCAGACTGGACTTCACAGATGACCCAGCTTTGAGCAGAAGACTGGACAAGAGACCTCCAGAGGGTCCCTTCCAACCTGATTTATCCTATAAACCTAAAATTGGACTGAAAAATTTGTCTCAGGGATCAGGCAGGTTGTCATGGAAGATGCTATTTTTCCTGATTAGAGCACAAGGCTATCACATAAAAAGTTCTTAGCAAGGCACACCACGACATGAATATGGCATGGCAGTCAAACCCACTGACCTTGGCAAGTCAATGACTTTATTATTGGACATACAGAATATATAAGATGGCTGGAATGTTTTTGTATGAGAGTAGTGACATGAGTGGACAGCTCTAAGTATGATGGAGCACAACTCTGTAGAATTAAAGCCCAAATAAGCAAAAGCTGAAACGAACCCACAAACTGTTTCTTAAACTGTTTTTTTTTTTAGTTACTGAAAGGAGGTAATTTTACATTGTTGTTTTATATGGTGAGTGAAGTTTTCTGTCATTTCATAGTAACATGTTATTTCTCTTCCCACTGTTCAACTTCTTTTGCTCCATAATTTTTTGCAGTCTGTTGCTCTGTCTTATTATTTTCACAACTTCATTTTAATTCCTATTTTTATATTTCTCTTCTTGCAAGTTCCTTGAATATTCTCTTGTCTCTTCAGTACACTTCAGTATTTTTTGTCTTTTTCTCATGGCTTTCATAAGTGTTCTAAGAGTAACATTACCCATGTCACTTCTTTCAATCTGCTGTTACCCCACTGAGCAGTAGTTACCTTCCTACAGGCAAGCACATATTTCAATACTTGAATGAATAAAATCCGTAAGCGCGCTAAGTGCAAAACAACACAGTGAGTTAAAGAAGCACAGCGACAAATAATCAATAGAAATGAATCTATAAATGATCCACTGCTGATCTCAATATAACTGACTGCTAACAGACCAATGTTTCCCTGGGGAGAAATGAGACATTTTACACTGATATTGAACATTGACATTTGAGAGAGAATGACCACAGGTTTTGGTTTTTTTTTTTGACAGGTGTCTCTGACTTGCATTATATTAGCAAAATTTCATCTTCAATATCCCTTATGCTCACCCTTCCCCTGAAAAATGGTCTCATCTCAGCATGTTGGGCTAGGTTATAAAACCTGTCTCACTGAAGTATCTCAAAGCTTTTTCATCATTTTTCCCCCTGACTTCCTGCAAGACGTTTTTTGCATTTACTTAATCTCCGTTATCTCTTTGCCCTGATAAGACTTCATACCTGTGATTGTCAGATTAAATACTACGCTACTAAAAACCTTCCTAACAATCAGTATGTTCCTGATGTACTTACACAAAGTAAGAACAGGCACTTTTACATAGCCGTTACGAAATCCAGGATATTTTCTAGTTTGTGTGCATGGCAGGACAACGACAGTGCACGTGAAGCACAGCATGTAATTCACAACGGAGGGGGCAAAAAAAAAACAAAGGCAAGCATCTGTGAGGAAGCCATTCTTTGAGAAGAAAAAGCCAAAATCTGTACTATGTAAGTAATAAATTGTACTGCTAAACTACTACTTTTAAACACTAAAAATTCCAGGTTAGCCACTGTTGTCCTATTCCATCACATAGCTCATTTTTGTGATACTAAGCTCTACCACACCACGTTTTCAGTGGTGCAGCATCAGCTAACTTACCCGGCATCGGCTAGACAGCTACATTACTCAGGTTCACAGCAACGTATTTTAACATCTTCTGGGGAGCACTACCAGCATCTGCGAAAACCGTTTTCTCAGACCCATCCTAGATGGTGTTATGCAATAGACAGCAGAAAAACCCAAACAAACAAAAATGCGCTCCCCGAAACAAAGCCCCGGGAGCACACAAAAGAAAACATCCTCTCGGTCTCCTGTTTCTTGCCAAGGTTTCAGAGCGTGCTAGTTCGACTGGGTAGCTACGCAGAAAGGGTTTTCAATTTCAATGGCTAAGTGCATGACAGCACTTTGTGAGCCACGGAAACATGAGTCTCTCTCTAGTTTCGAGTGCCGAGGTTTTACTGTATGAAAATCCTCAACAAAGACAAAGAGAATTGAACAGGCTGGTGAGACTGCCCCTTCACACTGAAAGGTGGCTACTTCCATTATCTCTGAAATCTCTGCTAGGCAAAACAATAGGTGCATTGGATTTTCTTGGAACACATCTGTAGATCAAGCTTTTATTTTTGACTCGGGAAAAGCACGGGCTTTTACCAAGTACACCCAAGTAATTTCACATAAAAATCCTCCTGTTCTTTGTGGCACTACGCATATACAGCAACTGGAGCATTTTGTGCCTAGGAAAAATTGTCTCCTCCACCTAACGAATCTCTCACACCTTCGGACTGTGAACCAGGACACTTGCTAGGCTAGAGAGCTGCATCTAAAGTTCCTGGAGCCAGGCTCCACAATTCCCAGCACTAATGCCAGATGCTTCTCCCTGCAAGGCTCAAAGCCTCTCTTCACAGAGGTAGTACCAGACAAGCTTACTGAGTTACCACTCTTCTCTCTCAGATTGACTGATAGCAGTCAGTAAGAATCACTGAATGTGTGACACTCAGAATATGACAGGCATATTCTAAAATTTAATTATTGCCCCTTAACCGACACCTATTTTCAATGCAAATTTAAGAACAGAACCTTCTGTCATCAGCTAATCTTGCAAGATGCAGAGCTCCCTCAGTTTACATTGATTTCAAGTGAATCCGATAGCAGTGATTGGCAGGCGAATGACCTCTGCCTCTCAGAGGTTCCATCTTTCCATGATTTTTTTTTTTTTCTCATTTTTTCAGTCTTGGTTTCCAAATTGTCTAGCATATCTAATTTCAATGAAGTCCGGACAAGACAAAGTCAGTGGTTTTCTGACTCCACAAGTAAAAAAAAAAAAATCAAATGCAACATAAGAAATCAATTGAAATGTAGGTTCCATTCATCAAAAACAACTCAGTGAAAAAAATAAAAATAAGAAAAATCAATTGATACATCTGATAGCCCCCTGAACATACTGTTTTGATGAATCCTGATCTGTGGAATCGGGGTCAAAAAGACAGTTGGACTGATGAATGGAAGAAATTACAAATATGAATGAACAAGAAACTTCACATGAGCACTTCCATTAGCAAATACCGGACTCATTTGCGGGGAAAAAAATAACTCAAGCTGATATCAAACCTAAAGAATCCAAATGTATGCAAACGGTGGTATGTACATGTATTAATGCAGAGTACAGATGACACATCCACTTCCAAAGCCTAATTTTTTCAGAAAATCCATCATTTCCATTGTTGGACCATCACAGAAGCAAATTAATACTTTTGTGGGTACAAGAGGGATAACCAAATAAATTAACCATTTATTTGCTTATATCTTGAAAATACCTATGATGCTTTCTAATACCAGTAAGTTTACCAAAACATTTGCTCTGTGCACAGCTATTTTTCAGGCTCTGTTTTTTTTTTTTTTAATATATGAGGGGGAATAAAATAGATATTTATCTGTTTCACTAAGTGCCAGACCCTTTGGCAATTCAACCCTTTCTATGGCACAGAAGGTAATATATTATTTTAAGTTTATGCAGAGAACTGAAATTTACCTTAAACCTCATGTGTCTTCAAGGCCAAATAACACTGAAGAATAAATGAGTAATAACATTTTCATGTGCAACATAAGCACTACAGATGCAGTACAAGCATGCTATTTTCATAAATTTTTTCTGTCACTGTCCTGTTATTTTTCCTATATTTTCTTGCATGTGATAGGAGTAGATAAAATAGCATCAGTACCCTAAAAATTATCAGTACAAGTCTCAAGATACTATCTTCAAGTGAAGCATCTTTAAACCCATTGTAGCTTTCAATTTCCACAGAAAAGTTTTGGTTTGGTTTTTTTTCCCCCCTCCAAAGGAAAATCTAAATACTTAAAATTACCACATTTTTAACATGCTGACATGTTGATGGTCAGACGTTCTTTGATGCAAAGTTAGATTGGCAGATATCACAGCAGTGTAGGGGCTTACAAAAATGTGGTATTTATGTTTGGCAGCAATTACTTTGTGAAAAACACAAGGTGACTCTCTTTTTCCTCTCCTTCTTTCTATTTTTCCCCTCCAAGTTTGGCATGAATCTGAAGAGCTAAAAACTAATTGAACATGACAAATGCTTTCATCACTCCCTTAACCTCTGAAGTGAACACTCTGACAAAGACAATATGTGTGGTATGTGCTTTCCTTTTGACACTGTATAAATTACTTTCTTGTAACTGGGTTTCACCACCAGGCCAATATCTTCAGGATGTCCTCATTTGAATGGCTGGTTCTATATTCTTCACATACCACCCCAGGATAACAGGAATAACTCCTGGGCTTCGTGAATTGGTGCATGTCTCAGACAGGATTGTAGGACAATTTTATTTACATATTGCATTCTGGGATTTACCACCATTCTTTGCAATACTACCAATTCACACTCTGCACTTCATTTAGGTCTGGCTACTGAAGAAACAGGGAGATGTGATAAAGCTGGCTTTAAACAAGCAGACAATGTTTTGCATACCATGCAAGGAGAAAGTCACCTGAAATGCATTTTTCCTTTTATCTACTATTAAAAATAGAATAACACTCAGCCATAAAAACATCTTAAAATGCTCTTTTTCATGGAAAAACAACCTTTTTTTTTTTTTTTTTCTGTGAATTTCCTTAATCAAAAAAACCCCAACAAACCAAAGCTGACTGATTTCTTTTCAATCTGGTGAATCTGATGTGTGCCAGTTTCTGCAGAAACTCCATCAGGGTAAAGGAATTCTGGTAAACAGTGTGGCTAAGATGTCAAACTGTAGAAATATAAACCCAAGCCTATTTTGCACATACACAGGTCACACCACAGCAGACCAGTGCCACACAGACTTGCAGGAATTTTTCCCAGACATTGGTAAGGATAAATTTCAGAGGAAAATTTAGGAAAACTCAGACAATGATGATGATGGCTGGCCTATAAAGGAAGAGTCTAAGTAGCCAATGGCATCTTATGTTCTAAACCATCAAGTTACATTTATCTTCAAAAGAAATTATGTTATTATGCACTATGAATCTATTTTTAAAGCTTTAAACATAGTACCTTTTCATTTCCTCCACTGGATTTTTATTTGTGTGGCACCAGAAAGGCAAAAGGAATGCTTATATTATTTTTAAAATATTTATTCTTTTCAGTTATGATACTTTTTTTGCTTGTCTTTCTAAATCATCTCTCATTAGAATTATTTTCAAGCCACCCGTAATCTTTGGCAGTCCTCTGAAAGTCCCCTGTTTAAATGTGTAGACTGTGTTTTCAATGATTCAGCTGTATCAATTGCAACTCCTTTTATTATAGGATAGTTCATTTAGAAATCCTGAAGACTATGAGAACTTCAAAGCATTCTTTCAATATAATTTACCTTGTATTTGCCAGCATTGTCTTTTTCATTTAGCCCTGCAATGCTCTTGATTAGCGCTGACATGATCATCTTCACTCAGCCTGGATGTATTGACAAAGCTAAGCAGCAGAACCATTGGCTGCAAATTTTCATTATTTTTTTCCATAACTTTTAATTTTGACCTAATGTAATCCCCAGCCGTGTAACTTCTGCTGTGGTGGAGAGTAAGAAACTCTCGTTATGGACACGGACGGCAGAAATACATGACCAGCACCTTTAAAGCCCCTCCTGCTCTTGAAGTTCTGACAGCAAAATACATCAAGAGGCGTTACTGCAATATGGAGTACTGCCCTTCATCCTGAGCATCTTGGGGGAACTGAACCATCCTTCTTCATCCCGAGGCTGCTGGCTCTCCAGGTAGATTAAGAGCTCTCACTGTCTCACTGTCTCAATGATTAGGACAGAACTGGGATTTTGGTCTGATCTGAACAGTGTTCTGGTCACCTGTTTTGAAAACAGAAGAACATTTTTCCTCCTGACAGCGCAAGACAGAATTACTTTGTCTTCACAGCAGTTCAGGGATTAGTAGGTTAGGAGCTCCAAAAGAGCTGCAGAAGGGCGGGAGGACAGATGGTATTTCATGTTGCTGCTCTTTCCCCAGGAGAGGATATTTAGCTTTCCCAGGACTAAAGTTCTACACGTCCCCAGGAGAAGGTAATCCTCCAGAGAAAGGCAGCACAAGGAAGGGTTCTTAAGGTGTTTGTGTTTTGGGGTTTTTTTTAAATAAGGAGATGATGACTTAGGACCCTAAGTCATACTATTGGAGGACAGCAAGTCCAGCTATTTGATGGGTGAATTAGCTTATAGTTGATGGTTTTACCCTGCTCTTTGTCATGTGGAATGAATCATACAAGATTTTGCTGAGAGTGAGGGAATTAAATTAATGACTGGGCTAACTAGAGCACATCTCTTTTACCTTTCTGTTGCTCTCCTGCACCTAAGGCCGTTAAACTTTTTTTTTTATTTTCTCTCTTTTCCATTGCTTTAAATTATGATCACAGTGGATCCATCAAATTTATTCGCAGGATTAATTGCAGCTATTTTCTGGTTTTGACAGGTACTCTTCAATATCCTTTACTGCGTATGGCACGAAGCTTGTCAGGTAAATTCTCATTATTTAATCCTTGAGCCAACACTCTCTTCCTAAAACCTTTCTCATGTTCATTAGACAACTCTTGCACTCATCATTCTTCAGTCAGGAAAGAAGACCTCAGAAACTTCTGTCAAAAAGGATCACTTATGTCATTACTTGAAATGAGGTATCATTCATCAATTATTGAGTCAATGCATTGCCTCACATTCTCTCACCTTAGTATATGAAAGTGTATAGAGCAATAAACATGCTGCAAAGTTTTCCTTTAGATTACAATAACCTAAATACCAATGAAAAATATATTTCATAATCCTTCACTTCAAAGCTATGCACATGATTAAAATATTCAACTTCATTTCCTGTGTGCATAATCACTCAAACAGAAAGCTGTTGTATAAGTGTCAAGTTCAATAAATTATGTGCTTTCCAATCTTTTTATTTATATAGCAAACTAACCCTTTTACTCTTCTGAGGATTTCTACAGAAGGAATATAGAAAGATGGCTAGCTCTGTAGTGTTGAGTATGCTGGGATGTAGGCCTGGGCTAAAGAGGCAGCACCAATGAAGTAGCCAGTTGGCTCTCTCTTACTACTGTATATAATGATTAAATATGGAAGCTCATTAGTACGAAAAATGGGGTTTCTTTAAAAAAAGTGTCTATCCTGTTGAGTCAGGTAACATGGGATCCAATACAAATATTAAAAAACCAATTCTCTTCAAACAGAGAGAATAGGGAGAAATTCAGTACATCTTTATAGGTCATTTGAGCACTCTATATGAGAACAGTTTCAGAGAGGAACTAAACCCCACACAGACTAGGTCTGGAAAGTATTAACAGGAAATACTGACAAGCTACCACAATTTTACTCAGAGAAGCTATAGACTTTGTGCAGCATGTCACTGTCATCAACATATTGCTGAAAGCACCGTAAAAGCTACGAAGTACATGGCTAGTTTGTGTAGACAGAAAAACCTCCAACACAAACAATGAGGGGGATACTGGGAGTCAAGGAGATCAGGAATGAAATTAAGACAGACAAAATAACAGAAGTATGTTAAAAAAAAAATCTCAAAAGACCACTGAAAGAATTAGAATATGGTATGGTCAGTATTAATATGTTAATCATGGGAAATAAACACAACTCAGAGTTTCCTTTGAGTATTTTTGCTTACAAAATACTAAGGATGTGGGCAATATGGAAAACAGCACACAAAATGCAACTGTAACACCAGGAATTTAGGGGCACAGACAAATACAGATTGATACTTAATCAAACTGATTTTGTGTTTCATTATCTAAAGGCAGCGTGTGATGGTAATATTTGAATTCAAATGTCAGGATCTTCTGTTACTTATATGGATTCACCACCTAGTACAATTTTTTCCAAATAGACTTTTACTATATGGTAGTATATAAAAAAAGCATTGTATCACCCTCTGCTTGGACCACCTATGAGAGATGCATTTCCACAACTTGAAGTTAACACTGCACAATGAGAATCCTGAATCGATTTCTTGCTTCCACTGTTCTTCAAACAGTGAACAGGACTCAAATATTTTACTTTTCCTCATTAATAGGGATAAGAAGTAATAATTTTCTTTGCTTATTAAGATCACAAATTTGTGAAACAGATCGAGCATCCTTTTATCTGCTAAATTTTCATTTGCTGACATATCCATGTGATTTGACAGAGAAAACGCAGCCTTACCTATGAAATATGCTAGCAGGATGGCAAGCAGGACTGCAGCAGCAATTGCAGATAAAGCAGCACATTTCCAGCTACAATACTTGGAGGGTTTTTTCAGCTTGAACGCATTCCTGGAGAATGTATTTCTAGGTAACAGTCTGGGAGGTGGAGTATAAACTGTTCCTGAGGTCAACGGGTAACCAGGGGAAGAACTACTGAACAGCGGAGTAGTTCCAGAAGATGTCTTAAACAAGAAATGCCTGAAAAACATAAAATGGAACATAGTTGAAAACGGCAAGTCCTGTCGTTAGGAAAGAATATCTGCTATTCCTGTTCCATTCCAGCTGCCACCATGTGTTAAATTCAACTACAAAGAAACAGGATTTTGTATGAGGAAATAAGGAGATGAAAATTCTCATAGACTTTTTGCTACCAGAGCTTAACGAGAGCCACTAAAACAGTGTCAGGGTGTCTGTTTAATCCTTTCTGTAATTAGATGCCCAGCTAGCACACCAGAGTGACCGATGGAGTGTCTTCGAGTACCAGTTGAGACTGCACCTGTAACAAGTGTGAGCAGTTGAGTAACAAAGCTCATGTTGTGATGTCACTATCAATGCCTTCTGGCCTGTGTTTGATTAGGACAAAGCAACTAATTCCGCTATACGTGTAATGTTTATCAGCGTAACACTTAACTTTACGAGACAACATTCTTCTGAGTTCACTGGTTAACATGATTTCCCTGGGAGATCCATTAGCCAACAAATACCCTAAGACAAAAAAAAAAAACCCATCACAAGCCTCACTAAAACTCTTGGTAAAAGCTGGCAGTAAAAAAAAATTAAGAACATGTTGAGCAAAAGCCATAGTCCTGTAAGAAAAGATCTTGCCAGAATTAGAATTAACCTTTTTTTAGGTTTTACACAGGTTTTGTCTGAACAGCTGAGACCAAAAGCATGACTCAGCAGGAAAAAAAAAAAAAAAAAAAAGGAGGACTTTGCCCATACATTTGTTAAAAAGAAAGTAAGGGACAAAATATACTACCTAATAAAATCCCAGAAAATGCTGCCAACACATTCTGGAGAGAGGAAATAGAGAAAATAAACCAGAAGACTGTCTCCTCTAGGTTAACTTCTCACAGGCTAGAAGAACCAACTACAAGCATGTTCGCAGCGAATGGTAAAGAGAAGCAAAGAATAAAGGCAGTGGTCTTCAAGCAGGCCACTTCTTTCGAGACAAAATTGCTTTGAAGGTCCATTCCACACCTTATCCCCTCACGGCTCTGCAAAACAAGTGCTTCTTAGAATCCAAAATGAGTAATCTCCAAAATGAAAACCATAGCCTAAAATAACCCAAGTCTTACTTCAAGTGTAAAACTGCTGTTCAGCTCAGAATCCAGCCTGTCACTCTCAAACCACCTGTTAGAGCCTGAAAATCCATTTCAGTCACTGTTTAGCACAACAATGATTTGGAAGTCTGGAACTGAAACGTGTTTCCTAAGTACCTTTTCCAAGCCATCATCATGCATGTGCATACTTCCAAGCACATAGTTTACTGTATACTTATCATAGAGAATAACCCAAGTGATTTTCAAGAGTATTAGAGCATTTGTTTTGAAATGAAACCCAGAGCATAATTAATTGCATTAGAACTTGCATCCTGGTAGAAGACAGTCAAAGGAAGGCTGGCTAGGTTTCCCAGTTTTATGATTAAGCAGTGACACTTGAAGGCAGTCTCTGAAAAGATGGTCTTTTTTTAATGCAGCTATAAATAAACGCTATTAATGACTGTGAAAAATCAATTAGTTTGACACTGCCTTTTTTTCATTTGGTTTTATAAACCCCAAATGACCTTGTACATCCCTTACAAAAGTGATCAAAATTTAGTTTGTTTCAGAAAATATTTCCGTCATCTAAGATACTGGTAGCATTCACCGTCAGAATTTTTTCTTTGCACTTTGAAGAGAACAGAAAAAAAACTTCACACAAATACACAACCAGAAGTGGCTTTCAAAGCCTATCTCAAGCAAACTAAATCTGTGTTTTAGGGTGTGGCTTGGGTTTTTTTTTTCAATGCAGCATTTGTAAAATAAAGAACGAAGTAGAATAAGAAGGGAATATTCTAACCAGTTACTTAATAGAAACATTCTGGCATTTTTTCTCAGATCAAATTGCCCTTCTTTTTCCCTTATCAGTGAGGCTCATGAGACACTAGAATTGCTTCTTTTCTGCACATCACACACTATCTATGAGAAAACAGAGTAAAGGCAAATGCTAAAAGGGTTTTTCCCTCAATGTTACCTAGCCTTTTAAATTAAAAAAACACACCTTCCAGTTACAAGAAAACAAGATATAATGTAAGCTGGATTTCACGAACACTTAATGTTAAATGTTTCTTTACTTTGTAACAGTTCAATTAAAATAACTGTTGGAAAAATGATGATGTATTACACTAGATCCATCGACACTTCTATTCCTTTTGTCTGGTTAAAACCCAATTAACACTTGTTAGCAGAAGCAGTTTTAGTCCTTTCTGCTTGCTCTTGGGTGTTGGGAACACAATGTCACTTCCATGACAGGAACTGGGGACTGAAGTGACACTGAGCGTGAGGAAGGACGGACAGAAGGCAGAGAGAGATCTGGTGAGACAGGGGCAGGTAGGAAGGCTCATCTCTCTCATTCAAGCTAACTCTTCATCTGCCTCAGCCCAGGACCCCTTTCTCTTCTGATGTCCTCATGACATGAGGGCCCCCTTTCATGTTTCTACCTAAGGGTCTACAAAAAAAATTCTTACAGTTCTTCCCTTTTTTCTGCCCAACAGCAGTTCTCTCAGAATCAACCTGAAAACTGCAGTCCTTGGCACTGTCTTTATCTGAAATGTCACGGCTTTTAAACCCAGGAATTTTATGTCCTCTTTAGCTGAGAAGGCAGCTACAGCACCAACAGAAATTTTAATACAAAGCATTGTTAAAGTAAACTTGGATATATAATGAAATTCTGCTCCCATTAAAGTGGAATTAATTAATATCTAGATATATTTTAATAGAACATGTCAATCATATACTGTTTCATGTAAGAAGAAGTAGGAAAAAAAAGTTCCACTGTGATCTACTTGGAGATACATAAAGTACACAAAGAAAACCAAACTACTTATCCACGCAAACGTGATCTCCATTATATTCTTAAAACTGATCGGAACTTGACAGAAGCAGAGAAGACCAACTGAAATGGGTATGTGGAATGGCTTCATTTGCAAAGCAAAAAAGAAAAAACATCATTGGATAAACTCTGAACTTTGTCACCCCTGTGAGCCCTACTCATGTATTTTGAAAGCTGAAAGTTTATTGTCTCCATATGAGGGCTCCTGATGAAGTGGAAACCGTTAGAAGACTGCACTCCAGCTTAAAGTACGAAAGCTCTGCCTTCAGAAGTTTTTACAAGGACATTTAACTAAAGATATGTTAAATATCCACCAAGACATTTTAGAAAACTGACACTTCATTCCGAATTTGTAGACCGGAATAGCAGAAATACCTTAAGTTACAGTAAAGAACAGCAGAAAGATTGAGACCACAAGGACAGAATACTCGGACCCCCAGAGTTTTGTCTAGATTCAGCTACTAATGGAAATAAATTGACTTGTCTCAACTCTATCCCTAAACCAAATGATCTACAGCTATATTTTTATGTGGGATTTGACATGCTCTGGTACAACCAATTGTCTGTGGGCCCAAGCTGCACAGAGAGAACACGAGCATTTATCAACATTAATTACAGTCTCACAGCGGTAAGACTGGGAGGCATTGTACAATGACTGCTTATGAAAAGAAATTATCTTATTTGTACCCATTCACTTAAAACATATTCCATATTAGAATTGAAAAATATATATATATTCTCTCTCTCTCCTGTTCACCTATCAAACACTATTAAGAGAAACATTTTCTACCTCACAAGTAGCATTAATAATTCGATTTAGATTGGGACTGAATTTCTATTTTGAAAACACGGGAGAAAATTTGCCAAGCCTCAGCCCAGTCTCCCTAATTTCTGTGCATCATGGAGCCATTCCTATACTGGAAAACCACGAAATATGATCACCAGTATACAGGCATTCAGTAACTGAAGCACCCCCAGACGGAGCTCGCGTGCTGCTCATGGGAAATAAGATAACCCTGGAGCTCGCTCGGTGCTCTGCAGCTTTCTGGGCTGTAAAATGCTTTGTTTCGGGCACCATTTGCTGCTGCTGCTGCTGCACTGGATCACAGATGGGGACCTCATCACTGATGTCACCGGAAAGGTGACAGCTACGAAAGTTGAGCTTGGCAAGGGGACATTTGGCCACAGTTCTGTGGACTAATGGTAAATGGAAAAAGCTGTATTTTGCTTTCTTCATTAATATGGAGCCCTCTATAGCATTTTTTTTCCCACAGGTCAAAAGGAGCTCTGGTGTTCAGGGAATAGTGGTTTGACAGAGACTGTATTAACTTCCATATTCCTTGAGAGAACAATCTGGGTTTTTTTCCCCTCCTTTCTGGCCAGATTGTCACAGCAGCACACTGCAAGAATCAGTTGAGGGAAAAAAAAAAAAAAAAAAAGGTTTTTGAGATGAAAAACTGTAATAGGAAGGAAGAATAAGATATTTTCTAACATAAATTGCTTCCTTCCCTCCTCATATTATCCTAAGTTTATTCTGTATGGAGGAAAAAAAATAAAATACAGATGTCTGTAATGCTTACATTGTCTCTTTTTTTTTCATAGCTTTTTTTTACATAGGTTCTTTCATAGCAATTAATAAATAGAAAAGATACATACCAAGAGAATAGTACCAGCTCAATTTAATGGTTCTAGGACTTGAAAAGTATCTTCAAGCTGTGGTAAAACCATAAGTGTCTATAATTTCATTGGACATTTATTCTTAGCAGAAAAAAAACCCCAATGAAATACAGAATGTAGCATGCTGGCTTTCATTGGGGGAGGGGGAATAAAAAAATCTTCTGTAGCCTTCTAAGCCCTCAAAAAAAGTAGCTGCGAGTCTTTTTATGTCAGTGGAAGCCTCAAAGTGGCTGCTAAATTCAGACAGTGGAGTTTTATGACAGTTTTCTAACTTTCATACAAAAAGAAACCAAGACTGAAGAAAACTACACACTGCTCTTATGCCTTTTATGCTAAAACAGCCTCTGAGTGTTAGGCTGGTGGCAAGCTTTGGCTGCCTCTATAAGGGCATCTTAGTCCTTCCCCAAATGAGATTTAATTGCATGTTCTTGCAGAGAAACATGGGATTATCAGCCAGGTTTACAGAGCTGAGGGCTGTCTGAGGTGCTAAAACTGCACAGAAGTTTCTACCATTTTTTGGTGTCTGGAAGGCAGGGACTTGGGTATTTCCCACGTGCACTACAGGTGGCAATAAAGCTTTTAAATGTTACCTCTATGTGTTTTAATTATGTAATTACAAGAGGTTGTCGTGTCAGATCTGCAGACTAAATTCAGTAGAGTGGAAAGCTGTTTAGAAGGCACACTTAAGACAATGAACTGGCCATTTTCCACGAGCGTGCCTATGGGCACCCTTCCCCTGACCACCTCTCGCAGACACGGGACAGCCCTCACCACCACACACTGCTCCAGTGCTTCTCAGCCTGCTCCACAGAATAGATTTGCAATTAACTGTGCGTGGTGCAGGAGCTGAGGACTCTCTATTAGGCATGGAAACAACGATTCAGAATGAACACATTGATACCAATGGGACGCTTCTCTCCACTGTAGGGTAACTCTGAACCTCGCAGCAGCCCCCAAGCTTCCAGCACTGCTCTAATACCAGCTTCCCTGCTCTTGAAAGGTTCATGGTTCCTTGAAGGCTGTGTTCTTCACATCCCCAGGCAAAGGCTTCTAAAAAACGCAGAATGTTTAGAAGAGTGGCAGGGACGTTGCCTTAAGTACCAGACTAGCTTGTCACTGCCATCTCCACACTCTTAACAAAGAGGCAGTTGGACACAGAAAGCACAGTAATTGAAAGCTGCCTGACAGGAAGGCAGGATGTTCTACAAAAAGGCAGGTGCCAGCTGTTGGGCATCCTGATCTGTCGTATTATTAAACAAAAACAAACAGGCAACGTTCACAAAGCTGCAATTCAAAACAGACTAGGTAAAAAAAAAAAGAAAAAAAGAAAAAAAAGGTAACCCATCTGGATTGTACCAGAGCTACAGCATTAGCTCTGTACCAGAAAGACCTTTTTTACAGGCCAACCTGCTTTTCATCTGCAAGATGTTAAGTGAGACAGCGTTGGATACACTCCTATAACCTTCTCACTCTCTAATCCCTGCTGCAGCTGCTCCCCTGGGGCTCCTGCTGGTAGGTCCCAAGGGCACAGCCTGGGCTCGGGCTGCTCCGAAAGGCACCGAGCTGTGACAAGGAGCTGCGAAGCGGTCTGTAGAAAAATCAAGTGAAACATATGGAGAGAGGAAGGGTTGCTGAGATGGGGATTGTCAGTACTTGAACAGTCTGGGAGGGAGAACACCAACACTGAAAAGCATAACATCTGAAAAGGGAAAACCCGGGAAGGTTAGGAAGGATGCATTGGGTCAAGTGGCTGGTGTGGATGGTACTGGCATCACATGGCAGCTCGGTGACCCTGGAGAGCTATAGGGGCCACCCCTTGTCTTCCCGACTGCTGCCTCTGTGCTCAAAAAAGATTCTGGGTGCCCTGCAATAGGTAGTGAACACAGTGACTCAGCCCACCAGCTCAAATCCTATTGAGCTTTTGAGTGAGTTAGTAAATAATGGCTTGGCTCTTTACACTTCTGTGTATCTTTCTTGCACTACTGTTTATTCTCCAGGAATGAAGCAAGGAAACTGGAAGTTAATAGCTAGTAAAGAGTAACAGGAATAGCTACACACATAAACACAAAAAATCAGTTAGTTTGCCTATGTAGTTGCATTAAATGGGAGCAGAATCAATAATGCAAATGTAGGAAGATATAGGCAGCTCTGAATCAGCTCAAACTACAGGACATTTTCCTTCTTAAGTGGAAAAACTTCTGCCTTTTCTGCTGTGAAGTTCTGAGCAGCATGTTGCATAGTGCAGTCAAAGTGATGAAATGCAATAATGCCTACATTTGTTATTGCAGTAATGATGATAACGACAAAGGTACTTTGCATTTCAATGGGTCTGTTCATTTTTAGCTTTCTACATCAATTAATGAACATAATTTCCAAACATGTCTATTTTAAAAGGCATACGTGTAAGCTCTCCACTATCTCCTAATTCAACTACTCAGTGAGAAAAAGACAAAGTACTAACAGTGCTATTTCAAGTCTATAAACAATACTTTAAATAATAGAAAAGAATAATAAACTTCAATCGCTAAAATAATGTTGTTATCAGTCTACATGTAAACTTAAAAAACAGAACCCTAAACAACATCATTTGAGATGAAAATTTTTTTTTGAATAAAAAGCAACACCCTAAAGGTACCTGACTCTTCCTGCACAGCCACTCATGCTGCCTCTTCACTCTGCATAACCCAAAACTTAAAAATGCAAACCAACAAGATCGTGAAAACATGTAATTATCTGCAATCTACAAAACCTCTTTGAGCTTATGAGTGGGAGTAAATCTAGACTGATTGTGAGCCATCATTACATATCCTGCTTTTGTAGTGTTTTCCTTCACCCTTTCTCGCGCTCCTATCAGAGTCTGCAGTTGTCATTAAAAAAATACTACAGTAGCCTAGTAAAAATGACCCTTCTTACAGTGTTTTTGTAATTCCTCCGAGTAGATGGCCCAAATGTGCGGGAAATTCTCGGGGATGCTTTTGACTGTGCTTTACTCAACTCTTTAACAAGCTTTAGATTTTTAGATGGGCCCAGAATCTATCTGTGCAGGCCCCATTTATTTGGATAGTCCACACAACTTTCCTGCAACCTCCATCTGCAGGAATAAGAGATGGAAGGAGTCGGTTCTTGCTCCAGCCCTCCAACTGAGAGGCCCAAACTGCTGTAGCACATGTGCTCGCAGCCGCACAGCTCAAAGAAGTGGTAAGAGAAAGCCGCTTAAGACAGAGCAAAATTAGACTGAGGAGTTCTTTCACTGTTCCAAGTACTTGTTTGTTATGTGAATATATACCAGGAATTTGCATTAACAAAAGGAAAAGAAATTTCATTTCACTAGCCTGTTCCAGAACATTCTGCATCACATATAAGGACATCAAAACACTGAGACATCACTGAAAACAGGCAGGCAACTGTGGAGAGTGGCTCTAACTTGGGTCTTCTACACATTCAGAACCTTCCAGTTTACATATTCAGTTCGTAAGTGCTGCAGCTGATCTTGACACCCTAACACAGTACAGCACCTGAAGACAGTATTAGCAATGTTTCAGGTATTTACTTTCTTCCTTTAAAAAAAACCCAAAAAACAACAAAACAAACAAAAAAACCCAGCAAACCCCTGCTCTTCACGTGCTCTGGTCATTGCCATGACCGCCGCAGCCAGCGCATAGCTGCTCTGTTCTGCACTCGTTCCTTTGCTGCCCAGAAGGCTGCAGGTACAAAAATGCTGAGCCCAGATGTTTCCCTGCTGTGGTGCCACATGATTCTGAGTTCTTGCACTGCACTGGTGGCAACTGGGATACAGCTCACGTTGCTATTCCATCCAGTCATCCCCTACGTCTGCCCTAGCTCGCTCTCCTCAGGCTCACCCAGAGCGACTGTGTTGGAATACTGGGCTTGCAAAGAAAGAAATAAACCCCGAGCAGGCAGATATTTTGAAGAGCAAGATGGGGGTTCTTCTAAGGCTAACTTTCAGACTGCTCAATCTTTAAACAGAACTTTGCTTAAATGATTCCAGATTGGGACCACTGGTCTTATAGGACAGCCCACAAGATCTAAAAGCCTGATTTTCTAATCACCAGAAGAGTGACCATCATCCTTTCTCCTGAAATAGAAGAGAAACATTAACATGAGTATGTCAGAGTCTTCCTCGAAGCCTAGTGACAGATTCTTGTGAGCAAGCTCAAAAAAGTTGTAGGCATACAAACAAAATTACCTTCACAACTAAAAGATTCGGAGTGAAAATATTTCCAAGTATGAGAGTAATTACGAGAATAAAGAATAAGACTGATTTCTGTTTGTCTTTTTTCCTTTTTCTCCTGGATTAAACATTACTGATTATAACGGTACCAACTAAATGCACATTAATGTGAAGCAGGGGAAGAGGCGTTAGCACACGAGGCGATCTCAGTCAAGCATCCCTCCAGGAAGGCTCCCGCCAGCCTCGCGTGTGACTCGCCCCGGTTTTGAGTGGTGGCTGCAGCTGCCCCGTGCGGGGTTCCTGCGGCAGCGGGGACTCTGGCAGCGCGCAGAGCGACGCGAACCTTCCTGGCAACGCCACGCTCTCCTCCCTGCGCCTTCAAAGCCTTCAGCTTGAAAGCAGAGCGCTGCCTCTCGAGCTGTCTCGAAGTAACGAGACCCACACCGAGCTGTTCCAAGGTAGCAGTTTCATCATTCATCCTCTTCGAAAGCAATGATTAAGGAAGCAATAAAGGAACACCTCTTAACTGGAAACCGGAGAAACCAGCACTTTGGAAAGGTGGAGGAGGAGATGGTTTGAAACAGACTGCAAGAGGACAATAAAAGTTAAAGAGCATTAAACAGCAGCTCCGAGCCTAAAGGTAAAGCAGCTAAGTACTGCAGAAATGAACCATAAAAATAGCACCGTAACAATGCTACGGCAATGCATTACTGCATCCTTAGTTAAGGGTATTTCAAGCCTTCCGTTATGGACCTTTATTTCAAAGAAAACAGAACAATTACGTAGCCAGCCTGGGGGGCTGCTGCAGCCATGAAGCAGCAGCAGACTAGGGAAGATACAGTCTGTATTTGTTTCCCCTGAACTAGAAAACAAGCACTCTAAAATGAAACACACAACATTGGACATGTTCAAGGTCAGGTCTGACAGGGCTCTGAGCAATCTGCTCTAGTTGCAGATGTCTCTGCCCATGGCAGGGGGGTTGGATTAGATGACCTTTAAAGGTCCCTTCCAACCCAAAGCGTTCTGTGGTTTTATGATTCAAAAAAAAAGGCATAATTAGCAACTCTGTATGATCATTTTGCAATCTTGTAACTCCACTAATAGCAGTAAGATGCTGCGGTACAGCTAAGCATAATTATGTAAAAAACCCCAGAAGCATAAAGGGTACATGGAGACCTGGGGTACAGTTGCCTGAAGAGGGTGCACAAAACCACGTGCAAGCAGTAAAGGCTTACTTTACATCACAAAGAAAATAAAACAAGTGTGATCACATCCCACCAGCTCCACTGGTATTGAAACCAGAGGTGGAGAAAGGATGTATATGGAAACTGTGCTGTCTCCAAACAGTCAGAGTTTAGCCCAAACTGCCTAAGAGAGTGAAAAGAAGGGAAGGGAAAAACATTCTAACAACAACAACAAAAAAACCCAAATAAAAAACCACAACAACCAACATGCAGACACACGTTGTAGTAGTGAGTGATTTCAGCACTCAGCACTGTTAGATAAAGAGATGACTGGAATCTAAATTGTGTTTAGATGTGTCCAAATTCGTAGTGCTGACATCAACCATTCCCTTCAGACAGTGACCATTTGCACATTATTTTCAGTTGAGAGCAGAATCTACTAAAGGTAACAGGAAGGTGAAAACTACAAGTTAGGAAAGTCCCTCCTGATAAAGTAGGTGCTGTCAGTGCTGGCACTGTCTCCTGAGCACTCCACTACTCAGATGAATAAACTGACAACAAGAAAAAAAAAATTAAAGAGTAGTGCACTGTGATGAGGCAGCATAAGAGGTATCAGCGTTTCACAACAAGCTAAAGCTACAAAGTAATGGCTGAACTAGAAAGTTACCAAAAACCTGTCTTTTTTCCTGTTGTGGCTGCTGGTATGAATGTAGATGAGACACCAGTTCTAAGGTGAAAGAATTACAGGCTAATTCTGAAAGTCTCCAGTGATTCTGCAGGCATCAATTTCAGCAAAACTCCCTGCAAACCAGAAAAAAACCCCGACACCAAACCCAACATCATCTTCTGAGTTAATATTCTTGTGATGAAACCAGTCATCAAGTCCTGTCAGGTGTGTAATTTCAGAAAAGAAGAAAAATCGATCCTGAAGCAACTCTGGAATAGTCTTAGGACACAGCAATCCTGTCAGGATGTTTTCTAATATCTTAATGCTTGCCTACGACAAACCTATCCACGAAAAAGCTCCAATTAACTGCTGGGTATCTTGCAACCTCCAAAAATAACAGTATTCACAAAGTAACCTCTTATCATCAACATGAATACAGATATATTCCCAGGGGTTTTATAATAAATACCAAAAAAAACCCCAAAAAACACCAAAAGAAAAAGAAAAACAAAAGAAAAACAAAAAAGGAGAAGCAAAGTTAGAAATGGAATTGATAGTCTCCACTGACAGGGAACAGGCACAAAATCAGACAGTACAAGAAAACCAGCCAGGCAAATGACCACTTCTGTTTCTCAGGGATGCCAGTATTATGACAAGGAATTCTTTTGTGAATATTCCAAGGAATTCCTTTTACATAAAGTGTTTGGTAAACTGGGACGATCTTAAGCCATCAGCTATGACATATTTTGGGTAGGAGAACAGTAACATATGAAAACAGAGAGACAAATGGGGGCTCAGTCTACACTAGGACTGAAAGTATGTTATAATCCTGGGCAATGAACCACACAGCAACAACTGGCTCGGGCCGAATAGGACCAACACTTATCTTGTTCTTAGCAATAAATATCAAATTCAGGATGCCAAAATTAAGTTCTACATGGAAGCAGATGCTCCCATAGAAGCAGCAGTTAAGAGCTGAGTTTCACTCTGATATTTACTCTTTTTTTTTTTTTTTGGCAAAAGTTACCTCCAAACCTTCAGTAACTGAGAATCCCACTCCTTTCTTTTTTGGACATCTCAGGCTTTAGGTAAGTTGCATTTGTTTTTCAGCTCCCCAGTCGGTCTTATTCTTCAAGGCACCCACGTTACCATTCCAACAAAGCAGGGCAATGCAAATGAAGCCCCTTGTGAGCGTTCCAAACCAGCACAGACTGGGCACAGAATCCCTGCTCTTTTCAGTCTCATCTGCTCCCCACAGTGCTACAACCACTGATTAACTGGAATAACAATGGCCTGGGTGTTGTAAGCTTCAATCCGGCTACACCAACCCCTCCCAGAGCTCTAAACCAGGAGGCAATCTCTGTTCAAATTCTGGAAGGGACTGGGCTGAGGCTGGACGGTGGTGTAACTACACCGTACCGGGCTACTCTGGGTGCAGTCCAGCACTGCACCACTGAGCTCCCAGGAGGCTGCAAACCACAGAGAACATCTCCGAAGCCCTCGCAGCCAAGCAGCTGAAACCATGGTTTGAGCCAGTGTTACAAGCAGCCCAGCTCCAATTCCTGCACGCTGGCCTTACAGCCATCTGGGCAACAAGGAACACTCCACTATCCCGATCGCTTTTTTCTTCCACCACCACAACGGCTTATTATAAACTCTGGGAGGTCAGCTCTGCCAGCTCTGCTATTTAAAGCGCCAGTTAAATATGGTTGACATTCCAGAGCCCAAAATGACAACAAACTAGGATATTTCCAACGGCAGCACGTCAGGCATTTAATTATTTATTTCTCTGGCATGCCTCAGCGCCGCACCTTTTCATTTATATGCAACTGTTTGCCCCACGGGCATCAAGCTGTTAACACGTACAGGAGAGATTAAAACGAGCTTGGATGCCGGATGAAATATAAATTAAAATTATAGTACTGTCAGTCTTGAATCTGGGACTGTTTCTCAAGGTCTCCCAAAATGAATAATTTCAAATAAACCTCTGTCTGTTACTTCGGAAAAGGCAAAACGTGTAATTTTTCAGCAACACAGTCTATATGAATTCTATGTAAGCTGTCCCTGAGTAAAATATGCTGTTTTAATACTGTGAGTTGCGCACGCAGGGACGGTCCCAATGAATAAAAGGCTTTAAAAGGGGGCACATGAAGAGAGAAATGTTCACCTAACTTTCAATGCAAAGCAAAGCAGAGCCCGGTGGGTATTCTAACTCCGCTAACTCCGACGCGGCGTTGGCCGAAACCATCGCCGACGCAAAGCAAACTAAACCTCCTCGTGAGCCCAACGGTTTTCTCCGTGCACTTGAGAGAACCGTGCAGCCTGACCGGCCCGAGGCATCCGTCCACGCAACCCACCTGGTCTCCAGCGGGACGTTGCTGTTGAGCACCCAGCTGTCCTGGAGCTGCACGGACTCCGGGGTGGTGGCCAGGTCGTTGGGTGCCGGAGCGGGCGCGTGGATCTGGTTCCGGCGATTTGTGAGTGAGTTCCTGTTGAGGGAGTTGGCGGAGGAATGATGATGGGAGAGCGAATGGTTGTGAGGAGGAGGGAGAGGTGGCCTCAGCGTCGACTGGCTGTGATGATTTGAAGGGCCTAAAACAGAAAAGAAAAGTAAATCACAAACGTGTGTTGATGATACTGTTCTCCTTGGCGTTTTCAAGGGACCACTGCCTGGAAAAAAAGCCAAACCCCGCAAGCAGGACACTCAGACTGTGTGCTTTTTGGACCTGAAGGCATTAAAATGTGGTTAAATGAGATGAGCGATTATTAGAGATGGGCAAACTAAACCAGCGGTTCGAGGTCACACGGTTGGGATGCTCACGAAGGCTATACTGAGATTTAAAAACACTACTTTGTGGATTGTCCCCAGAGAAACACTCCTCTGTGGAGGAGCCAGGACAGCAGTCTAGCCTGACCATTCTGTACATCCAACCAGAGGAACTTTTTCCTCCCTGTTTTTATCAGGGACTTGAAGGAGATGAACCCTAACGGATTAAAACCAGCTTCTGAGAATATGGTCTTCAGGCTTCCGTAAAACGTAATCAGAGATCTCAGTCTGCTTTCACTCACTGTTATTTTACCGATCAGCTTCAAATGAACAGTATTTGTGCCAGCAAAAGAAGATTAAATTCCAAATATAAAAAAAGAGCAACAATGCAATGATTATCTCTTTCACGCCCTTCCATGTGATCGGGATTTGGCCTGTATTCTTCTATTTAGCAAAGCCACAAACACGCACCAAGATCTGAAAGTTACGCTACTCTTTGTCTCTTTCATTGGAAAGATGACAGGTGATGGTTTTTAGAGATAAAGAAGGATATAAACTTTGAGTTTTTATACAGATACATAAACAAAGATATAAACTTGATATAGACTCTCATTCTTTGAGCACTGACATGTTTGCATTGATAAGGAAAATAAAATTTTCTAATCAATAAGGCAAGTGGATTAAAATAAGAAGCATGTGAGACGAAATTAGAATAAGCAGGTGTCATTCTAGCATAGTCACTTCTCAAAACATAAATGTAGAATGGTAAAATAAGTTTAGGTGCAATTCCACATGTTGCAATTATTTACTTCTAAATAAAAGTAGCAAAAGAGATTAAAGAAAAACGTGGTGTTATGAACCACACGCTTCAGTCATACCAAACTGCAGTTTTCTAATAAGCAATACTCAGAAAAAGTAGTGTTACTGAAATGATAATTATACTGATGTATGTTTATTTTACAGAAACTGAAGCACATTCTGTACTTGATGAATCAATGAAAGAAAACATGACAAGGGGAAGCCATTTGCAGCTACAGTGATCTGTATTTATATGAAACAATGAAGTACAGAAAAAAACTGCTGAACTGATTAACTGCAAGTTAATTAAGGCCAATATCTAGAAAACAAATCAGAACAAACCAAAGAAACCCCTCTCCAACCACCAAAATGTTCACGGGGGTTAATCCCAGTCGCGCATCAGGCCACACAGACAGGAACTGAAACTGGTGCAGCATTTCAAGGCTTTTCAGTGCTAAGTTCTGCTCAAAACACCTTCCATAACCTGGGAGGTAATTCAGAGCTTGCATTAAACCGTCCAAGGGCAGAGAAGTAACCCGTCTCTCTTCTTTCGTGTAAGGAAAACCACGTGATGCTGCAGCTCAAACAGTGGCAAACGGGGCAGACTGGCCCAGCACCTCGAGCCGCAGCCGTGCCTGTGCCCTGCCCGCTTCCCAACTGCCCGGCCGGGCTTGTCCAGCGTGTGTAGATAGGGCACTTAGGGACGTGGTTTAGTGCTCGACTTGGCGGTGTGCTGGGTTAACAGTCAGACTCAAAGATCTTAAAGCTGCTTTCCAATCTAAATGATTCTATGCAACACCCCTGGGACAAGCTCCTCTCCTGGCACGGCTCTGCTGACTGTCCGCCTCAGGGAAAAGCTATGGAAACACCTACTCCTAGCAGCACTACAACCAGGGAACAGAAAGAGAACAGTTTCTGGAAAAAGATCATTCATATTCTTATGCCTTTCTACGGGCTTGGGGAAGCACAGGCCAGTGAAGAAGAGAGAGACTTGTATAAGGCAAGTAGAAGTTGGCTTGTGATGAGAAACTTTACCATGTGAATTATAATAAATACTGCATCCTTCACACGTTGCTTTAAATCTGCACAGAAGTTTATTTATCTTTTTTGAATGCCTGTTGCCTGAATGCTCACTCTACGGTAGTGTCAACTGCTTTAAATACAAAGCCACCTTTCATAAACACATCTTGAATTTTAGGGCCATCACTTGTGCTGCTCTCCTCACTCTCCTTGCCTTGGCTATGTCTTACCTAAGCTTGAAAGAGACTGTTTAGCTCAGAAAATTTTACGTTTAAAACCCCCGTTTGTACCTGCTAGAACATCAAATGTCTAATCTACACTAGGTCCTGTGCCATTCTCCAACAGGATGTGGAATAAGACACAGCAGGAAGAAAATGTGTTTGGACAACATCCACACGCATAGAAGCTTAAGTGGAATTACTCTCCTGGTCTGCGTTCTGGCTTTAAACAAAGCATGCTTGGATTTCACTAAGGGGATACTAATGAGTGATAAAATACAAATGTGTGCCCTGGTGTTAAAAATGACGTCAGAAGATTCATGAGCTTCGTATTTTCTCAACTTACTTGGAATGAAGCTTCTTCTTTTGGAGGATAGATTTGGAAAAGTCATACCCACATAAACAAAAAAAGTTTTGCTCTGAGAGACACAGTAGTGCCAGCTAAATAAAGACTCTGAATCTTGCAACCACAAACTCATAGAATCTGTTCTTAAAAGTGAGCCAACTGCACATCAGTAAGAATGAACAGAATTTCTCCAAGATGAAGTGTGCAACAACTGAGTTCAAGTTACCACAAATTAATTTAATCTGCCTCAATAGTCAGTTCCCACACAGTAAAGAAAATGTACTGTGCAATATAGGCTGTACAGAAGTAACTGAACATGTACTAGAGCTGAACCTCAGAAGCCTGGCCTAAGATGAATGTAGCATTTATTACAGAATAATAAAACAAATACCAATATCGACTTTATATAGATATTATATTGCTTATATTAAAACATAAAAAAAAGTTTATGTATCTAAAAAGTACTAACTAGGGAGCGTGCACACACACCCGTGTGTATATGTGAGATAGCAGCTTAATATGCTGCTTCTTCATAAACCTGTTTAAATGAATCAAAAGCAGAAGCTGAACACTATTGAACTTGCCAGGGATGTAAAATTGGATTCACATCTGAACATTTGAGCACCTCTTTATGAGCATCTTCGCCTAAATTAAAACTTCAACAGCAGTACCTGCAAATCTGCTGAGCTCTGAAGTTCAGAGAAATAAATCACTTGTCCCGTAATAAAAGATCAGCAGCCTACGTATGGCACAAGGAATCTTACAACATGACGTGCTCTGCAGGCTCACGCAAATTGCTGTATTATTGGAAGCTTAATCACAGGAAGTCTCTTGATGGAGCACATCTGGCTGTTTTACATCAGGAAAGAGATTTTATGTTTTATATACCTGTTGCTGGCATTGGTCTGGGGAAAAATACTGAGGAAATGGCACCTTTTCTCACTTATGAATTAGGGGTGTCACCAGAATACACTATACAATCTCAAACATTTCGGATCTAGGGAGAGGTCTCTACTGTGAAAATCAGAGAACTGCAAAACAGAAATAGTGGTACTAGCCTTATTTTGGCTTTTTATTTTTAATTTTTTTTTTTTAATTTCTGATTTAAATTCACAAATAGACAAACATACGTAACCCTAATGAATTTAGTACTCACTGATTGTGCTGAGCACTTGTGAAAAATCAGGTCCTGATGACCAGATAATCAACATGGGATTCTTCAAGACATCTTACTGTGGTCAAGAGTATCAGCAATGCTCATTCCAAATTAGAAGCTGAATAAGGATAAATTGGGTTCTAATTAAGTAATCTGAGAATACAAAGTCCAAATGGTAATCATAAGATATCCATTTGACTTATTTGGGTTTAATCAGAATGAAAATGCTAAAAAACAATCATTAATAAAATAATATTTTGCTCTGTTCATTCTTTTAGGCAGTGAAACAATTAAATCAGGCTAGTACAGAAGCAAAATTCAGCTACAACAAGATGTAAAGTACTGCTTGTTTCCTTAAAACCAAACCAAACCCCACCATAAAAACAACTGTGAGAACAATTCTGTCACTATGATCTTTCCCAGGGTGAAAACAAGGGTGCTATGGGAAGTGCTGGGTGCTGGCAGCCACGACAGGTCCTTCAGGAGCCTGTGCTGCTGCATCCGAACAGCCTGATTCTGGCCCAAGCTTGCCAGCCTCAGGGGTCAGGAAAAGCCATGGGATGTCACAGTGTCACAGGTAGAACAGCAGTGGCTGTGTGCTCCCGTCTACACACCGCCAAATACCACTTCTCAGCTATTTCTGCGGTACAAGTGTTGCCTAGAATAGGAAATGCAACTTCTGATCTGCTTTAACATGGTCAAATTATTTTTCAAAGTTCTTCCAAGGCTTTGGTACACTCACTTGACACGTGCATTAAATCCAAGCAACACAACAATCTGAGGAGAGTAAGTTTATCTCCCACCTCAGAGAGTAAATTCAAAGCAGGATCAGCAGCAACCCTAATCTAAGCACGGCAATCGCTTCCCTGCATCCCAGTTCTTTGTCAATACTACCTCAAAAAAGTAACGTAGATTGTATCGTAGTTGTGCTGAATTATCCTCCGTGCCATGATTAAACGCTGAAGAGACCTACACACCTCCCCACCAAGCCTTTTCACAGAACAAGTAAAAAAACCAAACGTCTATTATTTTTGAGAGATGAACAACGATGCAGCCATTTCCTTATACTGCTAAACAATAGAAATACCGAACACAAAGAAGACAGTGAAGCTGATTCATTGAAAGAAAAAATGAATCAAGCAAACCCCCAGCAAATCTTTGTTAGCCAGCATTAGAAACCCAGCCTCCAGTAGTGCTAGTTTTCTTTCTTCACAGAACTCTACCACACAGTTGTCTCAAGGAAACCACATCATCTGCTATCACAGGGAGTAACAGGTTTTTCACAAAACCACAGGGCCACCTTCTAAGCTAAATTCATCTTCAAAGGCAGATCACATTACTGAGTCAGGAAGAAAAGCAAGCACTGAAACACCCAGGAATAGAATGCAGTGTGACGAGGAGCGGGCACCTCCACGGCCAGCGCTCACCCTGGGCGTTCAGCCTTCATCTGAGTTGGGCAGGGTGGGACCAGGGTTCCTCCCCATCAACACAGACTCTGTTTGGTGCTGTGTCCGCTTCTGTTCTTCTGTTAATTTGCTTTAAGGCCACTGTTAAACGGAATCTAAATGTCCTGAAAATGTTCTAAACATACGCTGTAAAGAAGCCAGTTATCTCACTTATAACCATGGATATCATTAGCGCTCTCTCTTTGTAAACCCAAAACATTTGCCAGGTGTTCTTTCTTTTGTCCGTGTGTTTTTACAGTGTTTGAGGCAAGAATAGGTTGAATGACTGGCTGTCATCCCAGACTGCACCTTTCAAACTGAAAATTCAGTAAACATGTGGTATAAAAGCGTAAGTCACTTATCAGTCTCTGCCAGTGCACTGCAGCCATTTCCTCAGCACAATAGCAGAGGAGAAAATTAAATGTTGCTGTGGCAAAAACGAAAACAGCAACAACAAAAAACCAAACGAAAAAACCCCGTTGCTTACCCACAATATCCAGATAATCAGAAGAAAGGGGAAAGGTGCCTTCCTGGATAAAGTCTAGGACTTTGTCAGAGTTTCTATATCCTACCCTGACCGAGCCAACCCTTGAGCGATTGCGGATGAATCGCTTGTTATCTGTAAGCATCCTTATCCCTATCCTTCGCAGGAGTGCTGAAGGTAAATTACCTTCCCACTTACAAGGCAATCAGATACTAGTAGAGTAGAGCCAGATACCGCGTGTCTGCGGCTCCCGGCCCGCGGGGCAGGAGTTCATCGCGCGGGAGGCAGAACCAGCAGCCACCAAATTAACTCTGCCCGAGCTGAGCTGCTGCTGCGTACACACGGCACGACTGCTGCTCCGACACGCTTCCAGATCCAGAGGCACTGAGGCACTCTGTGCAGCCATCCAAGTGCATCTAGACGCAATCAGCCTGCTTGGAGCAGGCAGAGTAACTTGTTCTCAGTGCTGCTGGAGCCGAAGAAACAGCAGAACTAGCCCTGGTGCTGGAGGGGGGATTGGTTGTGAAAAAGCGACGTGCATACTCATGCAAGCGAAGGCAATGGAGTAGGGCTCTGCACCAGGAATCTAAACTGAGGGATTACAGCCATAGAACCGATTTTCACACGTGAGGGTCACCTACAAAAAGGTCAAAACCCACTACCCTACAAAAAAATATTATCTGAGATACCATGTACTAACTACATGTGCTGAAATACATCACCTAAATCTGCATTATCACATCTGCATAATATAATGGCGGGTCAACAGCAAAACACATCACTTGAATAATAAAGCTTTATTTGGTCTTAGTGTCCTGTGGTACTTTTTTACTTGTATATACAGACGTGTGTGCATATAAAGGTACACATACTATTTCCATTTTTACCTATCATAAAAGTGAGGCATAAAGAGTTTAAAGAAAAGAGTCGCCCTTCCAACTGAAAAACAATCTGTGCATTGCACATCTCTTCCAATCAACCTTTTCATGGAGTTTTCTAATAATGACATAGATATAATATCTATTTCAGAGAGACTAAGGGTGTATTTATCTTCTTCAACTTCAATGCAGGACTTTTGTCTGAAGAAGGCACTGAAGGAAGAGCCAACAAGAAAAGCATACATATACATTTCTAAGTGATGAAGATCACTCTTACTGTCATCATTACCTTACACAAATCCTCTCCAAAGATGACACAATTTGATGGACTGAGAATCACGCCAAAGAGACCGTGAAGACGCACGTGTTTCTGAACAACATACAGAAATTCTGAACCCAACTGTTGAGGACAGCAGCACAAGCCTTGTGCCATTTTCCTGATCAGAGGACATCTTGAGAACTGCGGTTTCCCTGGGTGGTCCGAGGGAGAGCCTACAAACATTCAGAGTCACACCAGAGTAATTGCCCTGTAATTTCCAATTCATTGTGAGTCTGGAGTCAGGTGCAATAGAAAGTCATCCCCGAAGCTACTGCAGCAGTACTTTGGATTTCACATAACCCAGTCAGCCAGCAAAAAGCTGTTTTCCAAGGGGGCAAAAGAAATGCTAGTCACAGCATATAATCTTTGTTGTTGTTGTTGAAGCTAACCTCGTAAAAAAATTTATACAAGAAAGAGTCTCTCAAAATAAATTACTGAAAGTAACTGTGTCAGGGAGAAGATCTAATAGGAGACTGAGATCTTGGCAATGCCTAGGTGAGCTTTTTAATAAATCAGCCTTCCAGGTGCTGCAGAGCCTTTAACAGGGAAAGGTCTGTCAGCAGAGTAACAATTTAGAATCCTTCTGTTGTTCTAAGAGTCTGTAATGTCAAGTCTTACCGCTGAGAAGGTTGGCAGATGAACTATTAATGAAACTAAATATAATGAACATGGCTTTCAGCAGCAAGTCATTTCTCTCTTTCTCAGGCAGTATTATCATCACTTCCCAGCAGCACAAACTTTCGGCAACTGCAGAATTTCTTATTCCACCTTACACTGCTGCCTTGGAATGATTCACCACAAAGCATACTGCACACTAATCTAGAAATGTTTCCAGTTCAACAGCAGTATCAACAAAAATTCACTCATTTTCTTGCTCAAAAAAACCCAAACCAACCAACCAACACCACCCCACAAACCCACCGAAAAATTCTATCTTACTACAATGTACTCCCATGGGTTTTCAGGGTTAGAGCATTTCTTTTCACAGTTATTTACAATATTAACCCTTCAGCCCAAGAAAAGCAAGAAAATAATATTTAAATAGTTTTTCCTTTGCCTGAACCACCTGATAGTCAAATGCTGGAAATAAACAGTGATACATAACAACAATTAACGTGGAGAGTTACTGACATGTACCAGTATATACAAAGTTCCCCCAGAGGCATACTGGGACAATTCAGTCCTGCAGCTCCTGGGAAGTCAGTTATTTACGACCTGGACCACTTTTTTTTCTCCAACATGTAGAACAGGTAAAAATAACATGTGTAGACCGTATGGCAAAAGAAAGAGGAAAGTTGCATAATGCTGCAGTAAATAAAAGCAAATAACACGCAATGTATATGTTGCACCAGGCAGACTTTTCAATAGGTTATTTGCCTTTTGAAAAGCAGACAAGATACAACAAATAAATAGAAGAAACAAGCAAGTATTCCTCTGCCTCCAGGGTTCCACTAGCTGCAATGCTACATGACTGGCATTTCTTCCATTGGTGGTGGAATTTGGTCTGAATTCTTTTATCAGCTGGTATGGGACAAAAACAAAGTCACAAACCATTCAGTCAGATGTCCCGTCAAAGTTGCCTGGTTTTTCAAGGTACCAGAAAGGTTAACTTCAGCTACCGCAAAGAACAGGTCCTGTTATGCAGAAGATGAAACCACGGGTTAATGAGTAGAAATACAGGGTATCCTAAGGCAGTGTATGAAAGCCTGCACATGGTTCATCCCTCAGCAGAGAATGAGCCAACATTAAAAAAGCAGTTACTATAAAGTTTGGAATTTTCAGTGTGTGAAGGTGCTGCAGCTGGCCTAGAACTTCTCAAAACGTGGTGCCTGCTGTGACTGGCTTTCAGAGCCCTGGCAAATGACCATGCTTTGCCCTTACTGTGGCAGAGCTGAGGGACATTCAAGCAGCAGGCACTGCCCGAAGGTCCAGGGACCGGAGCGCAGGGCAAAGCCCAGCCACCAGCCCAGCCCAGCATGGGGAACGTGAGCGCTGGTCTGGGAATGCCTCCCTGGACCGCATCCCTGCCCGGTGCCCCTGGGGCAAGGTGTGCTGCATTGGGCACAGCTCCATCCAGCAGAGAAGCAGCTTTCAGAGGGCAGCTGGCTTGCTGTCAGCTTGGAGACCAGGAAAATTACTGCCTAACACCATCGTGACGAGGCACCCACTGAGTTTATGCTGCCCAGCAATCCCCTCAACAGTACTGCATCAAACACTTAACTGCTGCATTTGCCATGAACTGATTTGCTGCAAGCTGGAAAAAAGAACAACTGTCTAGCAAAGAAGAAATGAGGCAGCCCACTGAAAACTTCGACTAGCTGGAGAAGACCAAGTGTTGTCTTATCTAAACAGCATTACCTACATCTTGCAGAAACTTAATACTCACCAAGACGTTAAATCTCAGCGCAGCTCTCTATATTGTGTGAGCCTGAAGAGGCTTTCAGAACAAGGCTACCGGGATTTTTTTATTTTTTTTTAATAAAATATGCCTGTCTCATCACTTACAATCAATGAAAAAGAAAACACCATCACTACTCATCTCCTGGGACAGTGCTGTACACTCAGCTGACATCCTCTGCCCAGTTTACCCAGCCTACCTCTAATACCATAATTAAAATGCAACTATAAGCTTTTGCTGCCACTTTAATTATGCACTGTTCTTACTTCTCCAGCATGGAGAAGGCAATCGAATTTACAACCTGAAGAGACTGTGTAATCACACTGGCAGACACCAAACACTGAAGCGCTCCCACATTACCAGAACAAACAGAATGCAGGGAACTGTGAAGTCTTTCGGCAATGCTGCTTGTTCCCAGTGTCAAGTGGAGAGCAAATAACACAGTCCTACTCATTATCTAGACGACATACATTTTTGAAAACACAGCTTCGCCCCAGGTGCACAGATCAACATCATCTCTACCTGTCTTTCTTCATCTCAGGGCCACGGGTTTATTTTTCAGAGAAGACTAGAAAGGCAAAGACGCTCAAGTAAAGAGCCGCTGAAATATGGTATTAATTGATCAATGAAGGAACAGATTCCATTTCCTATATAAGGTATAAAAGTGGCTATGGTAATTGAATTACATAGTCTTTCTTCCTTCGAGTGTCTGAGACCACCACAGCAATAAGTGGAGTTCAGCACTGTGAAAAAAGCAAACAGCTCTCGGGTGCAACGCTGCATTCACAGTAACGACAGCGCGATACTGAGCAACGTGAAAAGAGGATGACCTCAATATTTTGTCCAAGTCAAGTCAAAGGAGACTAGAGAGTAGTTAAATACCAAGACTGCAGTTGGGCTAAAGCCTCTGCATACACATCTGCCACCTCACAAACACCGCCAACAGATTTTACTAGTGATGAGAAAGTAAGAAAAACCCACGTGTGCACTCTCTGCTCTAAGATGTGTGTGGATGGCTAGAATCCCTTGGCAAGAAAAGGCTCGCGGCAGTTAAAGCCATAATGCAACAGATGAATTTCAGAAAGGCCACGGACCGAGAGGCAAGATTTTTTGACATGGCAATTGTCATATGAAATCATGACAGAAAAGAAAAAGAGACGAGGGTTCTAAAGTCAGTCAAAGAATTCTGCTTCTCTGAGACATGGGGGCAAGGAAAGAGTCAGCTGAAACAGAGGGAAAAAACCCACTCAATAAATGTCCTGTGAGCTCTTAAAGTAGTGTGCTAGTCACCTTCTACAGAGGGAGGAAGCTTCTGGATGATTGTATGTGTTCTATGTATGGGTTACATGCAGATCAACAAGTAATTTGGCACAATACAAATGGATCACTGGATGAGAGCAGAAGGTCCTAGACCCCCTGTTCTAGACTCTGTACAAGGCAGTACACTTGGGCTAGAGTAGTCTGATACACCTGGATCAAGAGTCCTCACCATCCATGTACTTTGAGGCAGTCTCATGTACTGGGTATTTCTGTTTCCTAAACATCTCTAGTATTTTAAGTGATTTTCTTTGTATTATTACAAGTAAATTAAACTAGCTATCTCTAGTTTTAGGTAGTGGGATACGTATTTGGGGTCCCTAATTTAACATGGAATGAACCAAAATCAAATTACTTCAAAAAAATAAACCTTATCTAGCTAAAAAGTTGCTGCTCAGTAGCTGTGCCTCTCCACGCCAGTAACAGTTGTCTTACAAATTTTAAAAAACCCATTCAGTTATCCATTCATTTTTAGTAACTGTTTTCTACTGGCACGTGTGAAAGATTTTAATTTACACTCATTTCTCAACTCAGACAACTTTGCTAATGGGGAAATTTATTCTGAGAACAAAAAAAAATAATCAAACAGCCCCTTCAGAAGGGTATCACAGCTGAGTACATGCACATGGCACCTGGACCAGGACTAAGTATGATCTTTTATTAAACAACTCTCAAAAATTACAGTTATCTCCGACATAGCCACAGCAGCATGCAGATGCTCAGATAGCATAGATTTCATTGTAAATTAGTGTTTCTGACAAAAATATCCACAAACATGGGAAGGCAGAAGAGATGTTCAAGTGAAGAATTAAACATTATATAGAAAGGGATCATAAAATCCAGCAACACTGTACTCTGGCAGTGTAGACCACGGAGGTTTTATCTGTCAAAACTGCTTGTAGTCAATGTTACCTGCAAAGAATTGATCAATACCAACAACCCCAATGTAATAATGTTGAAGTGTTCTCTAAAAAACCTGCCCTGTGTTCTTTTCCAGGTGTTTCATAAATGGAGCCTCATAAGGTTAAGGATGTTACCAGAATTTTACAGGCTTATAAAGTGAAACAGAGAGCAATTAATTAATACTGAATCATGTGGCCAAACCCTAATTCCCTGGTTTCACCCTGGTCTTTTTCTTCTCAGAACAGACCTTCCTCATCTGGCACATTTGTTTCTCCAGCCATAATTTTATTACAACACATCAAAACTAATTCCAGTGGACGCTAGGAAAAAGTAACCCATGTTTAACTATTATTTCAAACAGGTTTGCTTTGGAGCTTCTTTTTGGTTGGTTTGTTTTTTTATTTGGGCTTGGGTTGGTTTTTTGTTTTGTTTTTTTTTTTTCTCCCATACAGGAGAATTGAATCATGTGTTTCAGTAAGCAGAAATAAACGGAGCAACTTCTACACTGGCTAAAGATCTAGAAATGCAGTATCTGACATTTAGCTAGTTGTTAAAAACCAACTACAAAAAACCCCCCAGCTGATCATAGATTTTTCCAAATGACAGGTACCACCAGTCCCACCCACTGCAGAGGATAGCATTTTTAAGCTGATGGCTAATTAGTACATTTTAACAGCAATGGAAGAGCAAAATCTACCCTCAACAGGGCATGCACGTCCATCATCGTTAAAGCTTAAACAGCATTCCATGCATTTTTTCTGCAGCACTCGAAAGCAGTCTGGAATAAACCCCAAACCACGTCTGTGTAGGACGCTGAGAGACATCTTGATACGGTTTCACTATTTCAATTTACTTGCATATTGCTTGGTACAAGCTCAGGGAAATACGGCAAGCTGTGCCACGAACAGAGGGGAAGAGAACTAACTCTCCGGTGCTCTGCATTGTCTTTCTATTAACTGAGACTCCAGGAAACTAAACTTAGGAAATACTCAAGAAAAAAATTATTAAATTATTCATCAGTGATAAGACAATTAAGAAGCAAACTAAAGAGCAAGTGGAAGCTTGGTCCTGAGGGAAAACAGCTGGTCCTCTCATTAGAAGCATGTTTTGGCAGCAAACCACCCTCTGAAAGAGGGAACCTGCTGCTTGAGCAGCCTCAAAGTCAGACTTAGGAGCAAGTGACAGACTCCTGTGAAGAGAAGGTGGGTATACGCTGGGGATCAACCCTGGGGCTCGTGCAGGCTTCATACATCCTGCTTTTGGCAAAAAAGCACCGTGACTTTATTGCACTTGGAAGACACATCATGAGATGGTAGCCACCTCAGCCACTGTGCCAAACCGCAACAGAATCAGTCTGACACTCGAGGGAAGATATTATTTTCACTGAATAAGCCCTCAGCTGAGCACAGAATCTAGGGGTGAGGATAGTGTCTGAGTCACTGGGTCACCCTGTGACCCTGCTTCGCATTCCCTGTTTATCAAACAGAAGAGCACAGTGCAGACCCCAAAGGGGCACTGTGTTGGTAAAGACAGGAAAGCCTCGGGAGCAGCCCGAGAGCTTCTCAGGAGCAGGTACCGTGGACATGCTGAACACCAGCACTGCCCATCTGCACAGCGGACAACCACCATGGTCCCGAGCAGCTGCTACTGGAAAGAAAAAGTAACTCCATGATGTTAGTGACGTGGAAAACCTTTTGGAGATGGCAAAGAGAAGGAAAAGGAATAAGAATGGTGTCTATGTTGAGTCCAGATGTGGGGCTAAACTCCAGCCGTTGCTCTATCACCCCATCACCCCTCCCCAGCTGATAAGAGGGATTGGGAAAAGGAGAGGAGACCCGTGAGTTGAAATGAAAAGAGATTTAATAAAACAGCCAAACAGATAGTAATACCAATGTGTTAATTACATAAAGTTACATAAAGTAAGCAAAGCTCTACTCAGCCCAGCGAATGTCCGGCAGTCCCAACACACAGGAAAGCATCCTCGGGAGCAGAATGGTAAGAGAGCCCCTCCAGGGATGGGGAGAAGCAGGAGGAGAAGGAAGAGGAGGAGCAGGTGCAGCCCCTGCCCTCACCAGACTTCCCAGTTTATAACAAACATGACAATTATGGGATGGGATACACCTGTAGCCAGCTGGGGGCAGCGGCCCTGGCTGACTCCAACCTGCTCATGGCCTGGGATTGTGTCTCAGCAAAACCAGGACAAAAAGGAGTAGAAAGCCAGCACTTCGGCACCATGCCTTTGTGGAGTGAAAAAGCACGGGCAAAGACAGACCCACCCTGCTCTAACAGACTGGTTCGTAGTGCCAGAGCTCTGAAGGTGTCTGAAAAACACATCGTTAAATACCACTTCTCCATTCCTCCTCACCCTCTCTTTCTGCTACCTGCTATATTTAGCTTGTGGGTTTTTTCATACTTTCCTTGTTTTTTCAATTTCTTATTTCTTTCCCTGTCCTGGCATCTCTGCAATAGTTGAGGAGATCTACCCCACGGCCCATCATCTCTTACAATCCATCCTTCACACTAATCCATCTTAAACTCCTAGTAAAAAAAGAAAAACCCAACCAACAAACCATCTATCGCTCACAGCATTACAAAGGACATCTTAATTTGTGTAATTCCCTTGCTGAAATACATAATTAGTGACAGGTATGATTTGTGTTGAAGACAGCATCCTTAAACATGTCTCCAGCAAATAAACCTTTCTGTAGCATCTGCTGCAATATGAAATTCCCACCCACTGGCACACTTTGTTCTATGTATTTAAGAAACTTGTTCAAATAACATAAGGTCCATAATTCTTTTGTGACACAGAAAGGTTAGAAACAGATACTTCATCTGAATTCTGTACAACCTTATTTCCTGGTTAGATAAAACAGCACTAAGGATTTTCCTCCCTAAATTGCATCCTCTTCTTCCCCATATTTCCCCACGTGTGTGGAGTATCTTTATAGGTGAAAGCAGAAACACACAACAGTTTTTTGCCTTATCAAATAGTTCTGCTTACAATTGTTACTCCAATTCTTGCCTAAGATTCAAACATCTTGCAGACCTGGCAGAAATTCTGACATCCCTGCATAGCACTAAATTAGTCTCAGCCTGTTTCAAAACCTGATTCACGGTATAAAAATGTAGCAATTCCCTCTACAGTCTTTCTGTACCTATTTGTTCACTTGTGTCAGCTGGCAAAATACACATTTTAGCCTTCCTACTGCTCCATGTACCTCATTTCAAAAGGGGTTCTACGTAAAAAGAAATGGCATGCTACTATCTTTGCAACATTTGCAGGGCCTCAGTTATAAATACTCCAGCTGGACAGGTACTCAAACGAGGCAGATTTCAGCTCATCACATGCAGAGCGGGGACAGATGCAGACTTGGTTCAAACTGGTGCTACGCTCATTTACTCTAGATGATGAGAGAAAAAGGAAGCATACACCAAGTAGAATTCCTGAAGTGAGGGAATGCATACACAGTACGGTAACAATTTATCTGGGCACGTGCAGGTACTAGCTATTCAGGAATACACAGGACAACATCCTGATAGACAGAAATGATTCCTAAGATATAGAAATGTTCCCTACACAGAGGGGGTGCAACAGATCAATCTTTCTGGCCCTGAGCTGGGATCCCAGCAGGGCCACTGTCCAAGCAGGAGGAACGGGGCTGCCGGGGCAGACATACCCCTGGGCTCAGAGGAGAGGGGTTTGGCAGGAGCATTGCCAGGAGGAGGGGAGCAGGGCGGCAAAGGCCACGCGGGAGCTGCCTCGCGAGGTGCCGACGGCTCACCGTGCTGCTCAGGAGAGGGGGAGCTGCGGGGAGATGGGGAACCACGACCCAAGAGCAGGCAAGTTCAGGAAGGAGGGAAAGAAAAAGGTGCAGAGCTCCTCCAAAACAGTCCGCATTGCTCTGCGGGCAAGGTTCAGGGTGAACGAAAAGAGAGGGCACCAACCGGGAGAGCTGTCAAGGAGAGGAGCAGGGAACTGCGTAGGCAGGAGGAACGCAGCACGGAACAGGGCCAGCGGCACCGCACGCTTTAGGTGTCTCCACACGTCTGTATCACGTGTAGCTACATCACAGACCACAGACATTTCTATACCTGTAATTACCTATAAATACACACCCGCCTTTCTCTGCCTAGTGCTACAAATGCGGAGCAGTTAGCGTAACGCAGACCTTTGCCCGCAGCCCTAGTAATACTACCTCGTTTCCAAATTCAGAGACATTACTGGGAAGTTCTATGAAATACACTTCTTGAACCTCAGGACTATTCCAGAGGGTTTTAGAAATAGGGAGCCAATAGCTATATACCTGTAGAACAGAAAATTAAAAAGATACTTTCACAGACACATGATTATTCTTTCAACACCGTAGCTTTTGCAAAAGTAAAATATTTTTTTTTCTTTCACGAGAAGGAACAGTTTTTGCCAAAAATTCTGCTAAGGAGAAGAAAACCAACCCACAAATCCACAATCTGAAAACATGTTAAAGAAATCACTTTAATCCGGCCACTTACACTGTTTGAAGGGTCACCCTCACACAGAATAAAGACTGATAAAGGAATTATTTTAACCCAATCACTTCAAGGTACTATTCAATGCAAGCACTGAGAATACAAAACTGATACACCTCCTATAAATTCTACACTCTTCAAAAAAATAGATTATTTCCTAAGCTAACATAAACAGATCTGTCTCTTCTTTATGCATTAACAATTAATATGGATCCTGCTTATAGACATCTGTAACGCTTTGGGCTGTATTTATGGTGTGATAACTGTGTCGTTCTGAGACACGGTGCACCAAGATGATAGAAAGACATCGCTGAACTGTTCACTCATGCTCCTATCTGAGGGACAACACTGTTATCTTGTTACAAAATACTGCCCCAAGCAATGAAAAGTTTCATAAATCTTTTTCTACCAGTGTTGTCAGCTTCTCTTTTTGCCTGTGGCTGAATGTGATTATAATCTGTTTTCGCTGTACAAGAAAACAAAGCGATCTAGAATATAATGACTGGGGAACATTTTGGAGCCCTCCTGAGCTGCAGGATATTTCCAGCTGCTAGCATAGCTGATAACAGACTTAATAGAGCTAATGATTTCTAATACCACTAACACGAGGCTATTTTCACAGTGGGTAAATAATGACTCTTTTGTTTTGGAAATAGTTAAGGAGTCATGTAGATGTTTGATAAGTACATGATACAGTATAAATGCAGCAATATTTGGATAACTAATGGTAGATTACACCATAGCTAGGAGATAATATATTTTTTTGTTTCCTTTAAAGAACTTAAGAGTTTATAACCCCGTTAACAGCAGTGTGACAGCAGGGAGATTTCACTGTAAACAATTACAAGTAATGTTTTAATCTAAGCATAAAAACACGTCCATTTGTTTCAGCGCACCGCATCTTTGTTTTTATGTTGGTAATTAATACTACGAATCTTCACTAGAAATAAACTAAAAACTAATTGGATAGTAAAAGAAATTTTCACGAGAGTTGAAGGCAAAAAACTGCATCAATTGGGCAAACTATGAATACTATATATGCCTGCAATATTTTACTTATCATGACTGTATGTTTCTGGTGAGGATTAACATTTACTTGGCTTCCTCCTTTCCTGGTGTGTAATCTGTTTTCCCCACTCAGAGGCACATGTTCCCACCAGGGAGAACTCCACTCTGTAGACTAGAAGATTCCTTGCAGTTCTTGGCTTGTATGATACTATACAGAAAAAATTTCCTACAGTAAAAATGCACTTCTCCTTCCCTCTTCTCTCCAGAAGTTACAGTCCTATGTATGTTGCCTATATGAATCTTCTATTTCTCCTTAAAGACATCCGAACATGATTTCCCATTATCTCACGGTAGCTGCAAGGACCACCTGGGGCTTCCATCCCACTCATGCAGTACTCTGCAAATGTGGCTTTTCATGTCCCCCTCCCTGATCCCTGACTTTCTACCTTTCAGCAGCATTCCCTGCTTCTCTGCTTGGAGCCTCCAGCCCTTCTGTGGCTTCTGAGTGGGGAGGGGGTCAGGCTGTGGGGCAGGGAAGTGCAGGCAGCACCCAGGACCTGCCCCACCTGCCCTGGAAAGGAGCCTCCCCAGCCTGGGAGTGCGGGCTGAGGTGGCCGCTGCTCCGTGAAGGGGGCACCCTGGGAGGAAGGAGCGCTGGTTGGAACGCAAAACTGACTGTGAAGTTCTGCACTGCTGAAGGGGTGGATGGTACCGGGTAGTTTTACTGCCACTGGAGTCTTCTGAGCTGTACTCCGTAGCAAACAGGATTCCCTAAATGGGATTGTATTTCAGCATGCTCTGTGTTCCGGCATCGCCAAAGTGGGTCGTATCAAGCTGCTTACAGCTCAAACTTCTCAACAAGCAGAGAGAAGGCTAATTGTAATTCTGACGAAGGAAACAAAGTAAGGTTTAAATACAATAATTCAAGCCAGATAGGGCTTCTAAAGTCAAAATGAAAGTAATAAAAGGACTTACAGCACAAACAGAGGATAATAAATGGCGTGACGCAACAAAGCAATATCTACCCATTATAAACTTTATAGATTTTAGGAATGCATATGATAACCCCCATTGTGATTCATTTTCACATATCTTGAAATATTACTGGAAGCAAGCAAAAATAATTAAATTTACCAAACTGTATTTCAAGGTACAGCTTCTACTGTTAAACAAAATGCAAACTTAAGCAAAGAGTCTAATAGAGCTGCCGGTTTCAAACTGAGAATGCAATCTCTCCTCTTGTTTGTCACTGCCATTGTTTCATTATGACAAGAAATTGTAGGCTGGAACAACAGAAATATTTCACGGTCCGAGTTAATAGCAGATTTTGTTTGCGCTGGCGACACAGCAGATCTAAATGGCAGGTCAAACTTGCAAGGAACACCAAAAGATTGTTGCACATCACAAATAAATCAGGTTAAACATTACGAAAAATAAGTCTAGCAGGAACTCCAGGTTCCAAATCAGGTTTTGTATTAGAAGGCCAAGAAATACAGTGTTTGCAAATCCATAGACTTGACAGACAGGAGCAAGCCCATGGATATAATCATCAGGAAACAATACCATGACTGAGTAACGTGACAGCTGCATTCACCAGCTTCAGTGACTTGCTCAAATGTTACTTCTCCCTAAACAGCCAGGTAGGCAAACAGCCACTAGATGCAGGTATTTATGCACTCTGAATGCTAATGCTTTCAGAAACTCTTAGGCATTACATTAATTTAATTCCAAAGTACTAAGACTCAGAATTCACCAATTATTTTTTTTTTAAACGGCACTCAATATAAGATGGAAATTCAAGATACATCAAAACTAAGCTCGAGCACACAACATAGCTACTGACAATTTGAGATGCGTGTCAAAGGGCCTACACATTCCTAAACCCCAGAATATTGAGCAAGTCTGAGAACAAGAAGGCTAAGCTGCTCAAAGAATAAGAATTACGGATTGCTTAATTAAAATCAGGTGTAATATCACAGGGCAGAGATATATTACATGTATTAGCATATACAAAATGAAAAAGTGGGAATTTTGGAGATCAAGGAGCTCTTCTGTATCAATACAGGAGTTGTAACATCAACTAAAATTAGATTTAAACATGTAGACCAGGAGTTTATGATAGGAATAGATGGCTGTTAAAGAAAAAGGTAATAATCAGACAGTGAATGACATATTTCTGTTATTTGGAAAATGTTTACGGAATGCAAACAGTCTAGTAGAGAGTACTTAAAAGAGGTCTTGAAAATTTAAAAGATACATAGGGAACAAAACTTGTTAAGCCTAAAATGTATTCCTGTTTTGTTGAAAAATATTAAAACGCTGTAAACTAGACGGTCAAATCAGAATCATACCACCAGGTTGCAGGGGACTTCAGTGATCATCTGGTCCAACCTTCCCTGGCAAAAGCACAGTGTAGATACAATGGCCCAGCACCCTGTCCAGCAGAATCTTAAATGTGTACCAGTGCTGGGGAATCCACCACTTCCCTGGGGAAATTATCCCAATGGTTGATCATTCTCATTGTGAAAAATTTTCCTCTTGTGTCCAGTTGGAATCTTCCCAGGAGTAACTTGTACCCATACCCCTTGTTTCCATCATGCGATTCCTTGCAAAAAGGGACCCTCCATCTTCTTCATAGCCATCCTTTGAATGCAGAAACGTGGTCCTTCAAAAGGAAGTAAATCTATGTAACAAGAGGTGGGACAGGAGATGCAATTCAGTGTTCACAAACACAAGAGCAACTTGAAATTCTTCTATTAACCGTTGATTATAAATTACCTAAATGACCTCCGAGAAAGAAAAGGTGTGCAGGGACGAATTTTTCTAAGCAGGCTAATGGAAACAACTGGAACACGACAGATATTCCAAGGGAACGTTTTAAATGCCCAAGAGTGGCAGAAAATCAAAAGGCAGGCTGTTTGCTGAGCTCGACATGAAGCGATGGCTCGCTGCAGCCGGTGAACGCTGACCCTGGGCCCCCTTACGGCACGCTCTGCGCTAATGCGCGCAAAGCCTCCACGCTGGGAAAGGCAGCACCATTCATCCATGCTCTCTGGCAGGTGGGGTGTGTTCTCCGACATCCATCCCGCCTCAGCTGCGCTCAGCATTGTAAAAAATAAAGCAAAAAGATTTAAAATGTCTACTTAACACAAGCGTTCTCCGTAAACTTCCATTGGTATTTAGACTGTGAACCTCGCAGGGTCTCTGCTGCAGGCAGAGCTGATCCACGCTGACTGGGAATGGAAGAAGCTCAGAACTAGCAGTGACCTGAACGCACGCCCCTGACTGACACACAGGCTGCCGGTATCTGGGGTCACAGTGCCAAATGTGTTCCCCAAAAATCACAGAATCCCAGCATGGAAGGGGTTGGAAGGGACCTCTGGAGATCACTCAGTCCGACACCCCTGGCCAAAGCAGGGTCACCTGGAGCAGGTTGCCCAGGATCCTGTCCAGGTGGGTTTGGAATCTCTCCAGAGAAGGAGACTCCACAACCTCTCTGGGCAGCCTGTTCTAGGCTTTGGAATCCTCACAGCAAAGAATTTTTTCCTTATATTTAGGCAGAACTTCCCGTATTCCAATTTGTGCCTGTTTCCCCTTGTCCAGTCACTGGGCACCACTGAGAAGAGTCTGGCCCCATCCTCTTGACCCCTGCCCTTTAGCTATTGATCAGCATAGAGAAGAGCCCCTCTCAAGTCTTGTCTTCTCCAGCTAAACAGCCCCGGGGGACTGAGGTATCCCCAACTGCAAATGGAGGAGCCCTGTGCCCATATTATAAGCACAGTTTATGACTGGACAGAAACTGCATCAATCAAGTTAGAGCTTCCTGTTCAAACCAACTACTTTGCATTATATATTGTTCTTTTCACTCATGAGTCGAGACAGTTATTGGTATACGTTGCTCCAATGATCTGGAGCATCAACGGAGCAAAATAAAAACAAACGCATTGTTTAGGCACAGCCTAAGTGCTTATATTACTGTCATAAATGATACACCATAATATATTGTCCTCAATTTTCCAACACTTCATAATTCTCCAGTGGAAGAGGCAGTACTGTTCCGCTCTCATTTTTCAGTAATTTGCAAGACTCATACTAACCAGTTCAGATGCAGATGTAACACATCTGTTCTTCCGATATTATTGGGTTACACATCTGATTTTCTAACTCCAAGCAATTAGAAGCCCAGTGCAACTCCAAACAAAGCTGCTGGTCAAGGAGACGTTGCATAGTGAAAACAGAATAAGGCTTCTTTAGATCATAAATTGAAGAGCTGCTGTGCTACAGGCACTGTTTATTCACATTTGATAAGACTCTAAAGAGACAGGCATGCTGCCTCTGCCTCAGTTTTTATGGGGGACGTGGGAAAAAAAAACCAAACCAAAACAAAGAGATCTCTCAAATCATAAAAGCCAGAAATAGCTCACCATTTATCTGTGGTCCCTGAATTATCTATCTGGCACTGGCACTGTCAGGCTCACAGAGGCACGCTGCTGGGCTGCTTTTGCTCCCAGCCCACAGAACAGGAGACCTCTGAAAAGGGAAAAGCTATTTCCTTTTTACTTTTCTTTCTAAACATCATGTACTTGACAAAACTGTATTTATTTTCTTGAAGTAAAAACAACGATAACAGTTATGTAAGAAAAAACCCCAAACAAGGTAAGGAAATAGAAGTGGGAAATGCTGTCACTGACAAGGACGCAGCTGGAGGGGGGACACAAAATGTATTCATTTGCTTTGATGTTCCATGAAGGTAGAGCTTCCAGGCTTGAACGAGGCAGGTGAGTAGTACCTTTTGTCCTTAGACGTATGTAGAAACATTTATATTGCTGCTTTTACCAAGTAACTCAATAAAGCGTGTAAACGCACACCGCACTTCCTTATGACATTACTCCCATTTCTCTATCCAGTCTGGACACCGAGATTTTTCTCTCCTAAACACACTCCTCTACCAAGCTGCTTGCTGATCCTCACCTGCAGATCAGTCGGCATTTATCCCGGGATGTACACGACTACAACAGCCCTTTCCTTCCAGACCGTGTCGCTCTGCGGGGTGCAGCCCGTTTGCCTCCCGAGCAGGCACCGCGGGCTGCCAGCAGAGTTTGTAACAAATGGGGAACTCACGGCGCGTGGAATTCACCCCAAGCAAAACAGGAGGGTCACCGAGGCACTGGCAGGCTGTGTGGTGGGTCCACAGACATGAAAAAAGGTGCGGGCAGGTGCCCCAGCTACCTCGCTTCTACGCCTCCGCTCACCTCCCATTATTGTATTAGCTGCCCATTATCAGCCTTCATACCTAAATTGATCTGCCAAGTACTGCAGAACCCCTTCTCCACGCCTGCTCTCTGCCAGGCTATTCTGATTGCTCTCATTATTCCTTCCTTCCAATGGAGAGATGAAATTCATTACTCAGTACGTAAATCAGACTCGTTTCAGCCCTTTGCTTATAGCTCCAAATCTGTCACCGCACACAGATTACGCTACAATTTCTTACCCACTAAACTATTTCACGTCACTGCTTTTAACTGAACAGGTTTAGGGAAGGAATTGAATGCAAGCTGGTAAAATTACTATTAGAAAGCAAGAAATCCACAGGAAGTGTAACAGCTTCCTGAGGCCACTGGAAATCCAAACATTTCTTGTTTAATTCTTATTCGTACCCCCCAGTTTTCAAGCCAGCTATTTGAGAAAATCAAAACAAAAAATATTGTTCACAAAGACAACCACACCTGTAAAGCAACCTGTGCTCTACAGCACTCCGGGCTTTACGGGCTCCGCGCTAAGAACAAGGAATAATGTCTTTAAACCATCATCTGCTTCCATTCTGTGACTTCCTTTCTATTGCCACAGTGTGCCTCTATGTAAATCGGATTTATTTATTCATAGGCATTGGCATGCCATTACTTTTGTCAAAACCGGTCTCGCACATAATGTTGTCTCCGCGTTCTTATAAATGAACTGGAAAAGCAATTAAGATTCCCCGGCATTTGGGAGAGGGGAGGGGAGGGGAGGGGGCAGCCAGCACACTGTTGCTAACACAATCTCCATAGGCGTACGCTCGTGCAGAATGACTGCGTCTCTGTGTAGAGGGAGATAAGAGAAGTGACAGAGATTAAAACAAATTGTTGATCCATACGAGCGAGGAGCTAGGCAAACAATAGCAGTAAAAGCATAAATGTCAATTTGGGATGATAAAGGATACAATCTAAATGTAATACGAGAGGCCTCCAGACAAAGGGAAGAAATAGAAATTACACGTTACTGAAGTACCAGATGCAATAAACAAACAAATATGTAAACACGCACATGAATATGCATAGGGAAGAGTTCAGATCACAGGGTTGACGGCTCAGGAAACTAGATTTCCAAGTAAAATACTGAGCAATTTCAGAAAAGTTTGACTGCTAGATTTGAAGAAAACAAAAATTAAAAAAATCTTATTTATACTCTTGGTAATTTTGTTTTAATTTTGAATAATCCTTCAGTATCTCAGCACGCCTTCCCCTACAACCTGCATTTGCATGTTGATAGCACAACTGTCCAAAAGACACAGAAACCAAAGCCAGGAGATTCTCTCTCGCAAGAAGCTGGGTTTTTATCTGCTGAAAAGAGCTGTCAAAAGGTTTCTCTAATTGCTTTCAGAATTTCCTTTCCTCTTCCCCTCAATGTTTTCTACCACCCTACAGCAGTCTGCCAGATGAATTAAGGTTTCAAAGCTAATTTCAATAATCTTATGCCTATTCTAACTTTGGTGAAAAAAAAAAAAAAAATTGTTTCATCCAAACTGTGACCTAACCACTAGTCACACAGATCTGTTAAAAGACCTATCCAAAATTCATTTACCACAGTCATCCTTGGTAGTACTATTGGTACATTCTACCAGATGCCACAGGAACACAGAAAACTAGACTCTATTGTGAGACCATAAGACACCTCAAGAGGTTAAATTTAACTAAATAATAAAAGTTCACAAATACGAAAGAAGTTCTCAAAAGCTACATATTAATAACAAGTTTCTAAACCACAGTGCTGCGAGAAAACTTGCCACAGTACCCCCAGACTGGGAGACAGTCCTTTTATGATTTTGACCTATATTTGGGGTTGTCTGCAGACACACATCAAGCTGACAAGATCAATTTTTTGACGTGAACAAAAATGAACACAAGACCAAATGAACTAATAAACATGCATATATAGATATACAGAGCTATACACACTCAGTCAGTGTAATTACACATGATAGCTATAACAGAATTGCCACTCCATCAAGTTGTGCATTTAAATAACCATATATTCCAGGTGCACGGAGGTAGCACCACGCTACAGACCCCAACACCCAACGGTAACAGTGGCCGCCTTTACGGACCCCTCTTGACTCAACTCCCTCTCACCTTCAAGCCTGTAGAGACGAGAGGATGTGGAAAAGAATGAAAATGTACAGGCAGACATTTCACCTCTCCAAATCCCAATTGCAACTCCTATTTCAAATACAGTCTCTAAACATTAGGTGAAAAAATCTGAAGACTACTGTACTTTCCAATAGGAAATGATTGCTGTTGCACTTGAGTCCTTCACAACGTTCTCTAACTAATCCAAGTGCTGTGTTTCAAAATGCTACTATGAGGTAATGCTATTGCCTAACAGCTAGCATCTTGCAAGCCAAACTAACCTTTGGTTATTGAGAATGAGCTGTACTAATCTCCTATAGAAAAGATGTAACATTGTTCTTTCAAGCGAGCTGGTGCTGAACCTGCCTCACAGGGTACTAACATTTCCATTCACAACTCTTCGGTATTCTAGTAACGAGCATCCTTTCTGTTTACAACCACACAGCAGAGATACTCTGCATTTTCAGTATCTTAATTTTCGATTGTATCCTACAGATACAATACGCAACAAAGCTGTTTCCAATACTGCACCTATTCCTCGTTATTCCAAACAAAAATGTATAGTTATTCTGAAACATTCTATCATTTTCTGCACAGTGATTGGTAAATATTTTTCTTATTCTTAAAGATGTAAATGAAGACCATCCTATGCCAAGATTAATAAAACTGAGAAAAGAATATGAATGAAGAAATACCTAAGTCCTCAACATGTCCTCAACATTTCTGACAATTTTCCATCTGTTTATCTCTTCTATGCACTATAAACTCCACCAATTACTCATCTTGGCCTACATTGCCTGCTCAAATTTTCTGTTTTGCTTCCTTAAAACACCCAGAAATTGCCTGATCATCATTCTACAAAAAATCTGTTGGCCACTATTTCTAGAAAACAGCCAGCAGGAATATTTTGGTTTGCCCATCTCAAGGCGAACAGAGGATCATTTTGTTTGAACAGCTACAACACCCTGTGCTCAGCAGCAGAGATAAGGCACGTGGAAGTGCAGTGACTCTGTACCAAGAAAATGCTTCTTGCCATCCCCGTGTCCATTTACACAACAGCTTTATTTCGCTGTGAAAATTTCACATTTTCGAAGACTCAAAGTCTGCAGACTGTTGCCTGCCTGGATCAAAGAAGGGCTTTCCTCTCTCCCCTGCAGCCGGGGCTCCAGGCTGCTGCACACCCTGCATACCGGACAGACCACACAACGATACTAGATCACATTTTTCAATGTACGTGACAACAAATGCTATTAAAATTGTTAGGGATGGGGAGCAGCCTCACACCCTCCTCTGCAATGTCTTGACTTAGAGTGTCTCCGCTCCCATGGACTGCAGCAGACTCACATGGAAAGCATCTCTGCAGCAGTGCCAGCATGTATAGAGAAGGCTGAAAGTGGAGAACCTTTCGCTACCGCCTGCTCAAAAAGCAGCACTCCTTTTCTCCAGCCATTGACTGCAGCAGGTATCTGCTCCTGAATGTGTGGAATCCACAGAGTCTGAAGGTCTTGGACAGGGTAATGCTGGGGTAGACATATGCCCATCCCCTGGAGTAATGACACTAGTGCTTCCCATTTCTTTCTTACACTGCAGACTCCACCATGGGTTGAAGTCCCCTCTATTCAAGTCTCGCTACACATCTGCCTCCAGAAGATATCAGGAGGGCCAGAGATTATGGAGAGGAGAGTAAAAGATAGAGAAGAGGGTCTCCACTCACAATGAGCCCTTGCCTGAGAGGTGCAACAGTATCATGATAGTGATGCAAAACTTTTCATGGTGTCAGTGCTGTCAAAGCCACTGCTGCACACTCTGCACTCTCCAAACCATTTCCCGCTGGGCAGAGACCAAGGATCTTGCTGGGCAATTCAACACAGAGGTGAGAAGCAGAACTGCAGAGGAAGCTGCCAAGGGATGCCAGCCTGAATGGGGGGCTGGGACTTGTCCTTGACTGGTTAGTCAGAGAACGGGATGCTTAGGACTGAGGGCTAGAAAAGATTGAGGTGGGATGTGGAGTTAGGAAATGGAAAGCCGTCAGTCAGGGTGATGGAGGCAATGAGAGAACAACACAGAGTTGCTGTGGGCAAAAAGGACAGAAAGACAGTCCTAACAAAGAGGGTGGAGTAAGAGAGACACATTTGAAGATCTCAGTAAAGAGGGACTGAAAACTGTTGGGGGGGAGGGGGGGTGTGGGAATAAAACAAAACAACAAACAACCCCAGGCAGAGTGGAAGTCAGCTTGTAAGAAACACTAGAGGATGAACAGGAAAAATGAGAAGGATAAATTAGGACTAATTAGGATTAAATTAGGACTGGATAGATAGGCAGACTGATGGGAAGAGTGCTCTGCTTTCCTGAGGTATGTGCTGGGCTGGGCTGAAAGCTACTGGTGCTGAGGGGACCATAGTAACGCTCCAGCTTCCTGCACACTGCATTGTAACTGGGTAAATTCAGACTGAATAGACAGACTTATTTCTGACAATTAGCAAGCTTCTACATGCTTGATTTTGCAACTTTAAGCTTAAGATCTTTTTCAGTTCTTTGTGTTTTACCTATCTTTGACCATTCTGTTGCACAGCAGAAAACACTACCAGTGAACAGAGCACTACAGCTTCAGCTGTCGAGCGGGAGCTGCAGCCGCTACCAAACAACGCACAGCTATTAATTTGAGGATTATCCTTATTACTTCTCATGTCAATAATATTAAATAAGCTATGCACATACCCTGATGGGAAACAGACTTCACAGTATCTGTCAGCAGTGCTGTATTTCTTGTAAGTTTGAATTTCTATTTGAAATTTCCTGAGGTGCTTTTCCCACCGACACGAAAGCAGAGCAGATGAACTTGGAGATGACGTGCGAAGCTCCAAGTGCTGCTGGATTGTTTGTCCCGATTGAATGAAGGCAGGTTTCTGCATTCTGCTACACGCTGCTACTGGTGCCCCAGCTTTAAATATTGTTCTTTTCGTCATCACTCTTTGTCAATTATCCTGCGTTTAGAGGACTTTTTAACTAAATAAATATCCCTGCATGGTGAATGTCGGAATTAGGAGAAAACTCCTGAAAAGCCAGTTCATAAATGAAATTCTGATTTCAGTAAATTCATTCTTCCCGGAGAGCTACATTTCCAGAATAAATTATCATCTCTAGTATCATCACCTGAATATAGCAAACCTGTATTGTAAAGGGTCTTGGCACTGAATGATGATAGGCGTCAGAGGCTTAATGTTTAATTACTGAACAGAGTTTTCTGGAAAGTTGAGAGCTAATATCATTCACTTGCTGCTGTCGGATACGTGGCAGAACGCTGTGGTTGTTACGATCCGTCAAGGAGAAGTGATTCCTAAACTTTGCTGTGTGCTACTCACACAGCTGGTGGGAATAAAAAATGGACAGCTATTTATAGTGATAAATCCCAACAGGAAATGTCTCACTTTAAACATACATGAAAAATAAACAGAAAGTGCTAATGACAAGAGGAACATACAATCCTATACACCGTGAAGCACAGAACACAGATTAGCTGCTGATACTCCCCTGATATTTTATTTATATTTAAGCGACTAACAGTCATCTCTGAATCACAAGTGTTACTCTGACTAAACTAATTCCCATGTTAATTAATGAAGGTACCCTCCCTGTTCAACAAAGAGTGAGGCAAGCTGGGCTTAGTGTCTTAATTTAATACCCTCTCAATGTGATCTATGCGGCAAAGGGACAAAAGGGGAAGATTGAAGAAGATTCCGATGTCTAATTTTTGGGTTGCTGCAAACAGCAGGAACGGAGAGTTCATCAAGGAAGTGAAGACCAGAACATCCCTATACGAGCACACAAGGGCTGCTAATTTCAGTGACCCCCTGGCAATGGCTTCGTGGGGAAGAGCAGGTGTAGGTGACCAACTCAAATCTAATGTCAGTTGGGTTTTTTTTTTTCCCCAGCCTGTTTTTTGTTCCAAACCATTGAGCACGCTGAAACACAGTGAGTTAAAAATCCACACTCCCCAGTATATCAAAAACAAAATATACATCTGAGTACTTTTTTCACTTTGTCCAAAAGGCTACAAATAGGGACTGTGAGAAGGTGGCAATAGTGCTGCGAGCATCCCTGCAGGCACTGCATCCATCAGGGCTGCTGCTCCCCACCAAAGTGATCTTCTGGCAAATCCAAGCTCTTAGCACCACAACTGATACTCTTTGCTTCCAAAGACAATTTCAAAAGGCAAGAACATGCAAGCCTTGTACCTACATACACCGAATAGTAGTAAGAACAAATGTTTGGCACAGTGGTAATGAGAGGCCCGATTTCTATGCTTGATATGGTCTATTTAAAGGAAAAAAAACCCCTACACTTCTCTAGTATTGACATGCTTCTTCATATGCATGAGTAGTCGCATATGTGTTAAAAAGTTACAGAAAAGAGAGCAAAATCCTTCCTTTTCATATAGGAGCCTAAATGGAGATTAATTCCTGAAAATCTGAAGCTCGATTTTGGATATTGAATACAAATTTAAATTTGCCTGACAGAGCTCAGTTCTCTTCTCTCATCTGTTTCAATCTAGCTAATGAAATAATGTTTTATATAATAAATAACAGGGGAATTAAGCTATAGAGTTAACAGTAAGCATTAAATAATGAATGAATGCAAGTCTTGCAAAACATATAGCTTGAAGTTGTTTGCAAAAGAACAGATACATTAGAATTGATCTTTAAAAATGAAGCAGAACCCAAAGTTGTTTGGGGAAGGTGATCACTCAGTTTTGTACATGCTGGCAGAAGGCCCTGTGATTCTGCCAAGGCTGCAATAAGGAAGGGCTGAACTGGTTACTGATTACTGATAACGAGAAGAATAAGAAGAGGCAGGAAGCAAAAACCGAAACTGTGCAGAAGGACAAAAAATAGGAGAGGTGGAATAAAGTAAAGTGTCCTTTATCAGAGAAAGGACTAGCAAGAGGCATGGTGTGCTTCTGACATGTGGCCCAGAGAGCTCAGCCAGGAGAATGAGTTTAGGCTTAAACATGTCAGCACGGTAGGACGTAACTCGAAAGGAGACACTGGCAGTGGACCCACAGCAGAGGTAATTACAAGCTCAACTTTGCACAAGTATCTGGAAAATCGCAGCCTTCCAGCTGGCTTTGACAAAGACTGCTGTCAAAAGAGGCCGTTTGGTCCCAGCCCTCCCGCCCCAGCCTCTTTCCTTGCTGTTGCCAGGTGATGCCACCAGCGTGCTCCGAGTCAAACCAGCCTGATAATCCGACCGAAAACATATCTTGCGATCCAGACTGGCCTAGCTGTCCACCAGACCCCTGTGATGATCCAGCTAACCAGACAGTCTCTAGAGCTGGCACAAAGGAAGGGGAAGCGGCAGCAGCGTGAAGCCAGAGGCAGGAGAAAGCAGGGCTGAGGCTTTTGAAAGCAGCACCAGTCTTCAGCTGGTGGAAACCTATGATGAAAACATACCCCAAGGCATGGATCAGCAACGGGATTCCCTGGCCAACAGCTGACTAACCTCGGATTGCTACCAAACTCCATCACCCTCTCCTGCACCATGCTTAAAGTCTGTGCAACTGTGAGCAACCTGGTGCCAGGAGCCATCAACTTGCCAACTAAGCACTGATTTTTTTTTTCCCTAGGGCTGAGGTAAATTTCCCAATCATCTACATGAGACAGCCCTTTCTTGGCAGTTCTGCTGATGATACCATGTGGGGATGGCAACTGGAATGCACAAGCCATGGGCAAGCACGTGATGCCAAACCACATCCTGACGCCCTGCTGAAGCCAGAGAAAAAGGAGCAAGGAGTTGTCAGGCTACACGGAGGTGCACGGAAAAACGTGTAGCCCGAGAGGTTACGTACAACTCGTTACATGGACTGGGATTTCACTTGGCTCTTTTAAGTGCAGAAGATCTAGGCTTTTAAATAAATGGTGAACAAAAAAACCCCAAATGTTTTCTGCAGCCCCCCAAAATCATTCTAAGTCATCTTAATCATAGTTTTAGGGAGGGGGCAGAAGAAAAAAAAAAATTACTCTAACCAAAATTATAGAGAACGCATTGAACACATTTTGAAGGATAAGCATTTTGCCAATGGTCTCACGACTGGAGCACATATATTAATAAACTTCATTGACTTAAGGCATTTTTACAAGTGAGCAAAAAATTTCTGGCATGATGGTGTGTTCAGACACATGCGTGTGTCACAATGTTCTATAGCTTTCCTAATGCCTGCATAGTTTATCTTGCTAAAAAGAGTCATATTTGAATTCTGAATTCATATTAGAAAATTACTACTGTATATTACAGAATATTCTATCATTATATATTATATTTTTATAATATAGAATTATAACACAACGTTAGAGAAATAATATTAGAGATTATTTCTCTGTAGAAATGAGACCCTAATTTCCTAATAGGATATTGATAATTAAAACGTATGGCATCTGTAAAGTACTTACTTTAGTAGTAAAAAGCTAGATAATAATGTGTGGCTTTGTAAGATGCTAAACTAAGACTGAAATAATCTTTCTATATGAACTCTTTCGCAGCTGGCTACGACACTCTCTTAACTTCAGCAGACAGGATGTTTGGGCAGTTTTGTGCCGCAGTCGAGCAGCGGACACAGGCAGGCTGTGTATCACCTGTATCAAAACCAGGCGCTTTGGAAACGTGAATGCATTTTAAGAAAAAGGTGTCAAGTGTTGGGCAGAAGCGACATCATTCAGCTCCTTTTCCAGATGGGCAGGGAAGCTCAGCTCTGTACGTTCAGCTATGACTGCTCCGAGCAGGCAGCTCAGTTTGAGCCCAGACCAGAGCTACCTGTGTGGCCAAACAAAGGCAGCATTTTGCCCCTAAGTCTCAGCGCTGGTGAATAATCAAAAGCAAAGTCTCTCAAGTACAGGCATCATTACTGTGACACCTGGAAACAGGGGCCTTTTAGAAAAGCCTGTGTCTGAGGCTTGCTGCTTGTCAGCACCTAGAGAGGCTTGTCAGCGGCACTGATTAACCTGAAAGCATCTTCACGCTGCAGTCCCACAGCTCCTGGGCAGGCAGGAACACGAGCAGAGCAGGGTGGCAAGGACCTGTGCAGACCTACCCTCTGAACCCGGTTTGTATTTCTGGATGCTGAGGGGAAGAGTGTAAGGGTCACCCTAATAAAATAAACCAGGGATATAACCAATTAAATGAAGGAATAAAGGTATTCCAGCCCTACCCCTTAGAGCTCATGTTCTTCATTTCAGCTTACGTACGAATATTCTGTAGCTCAGGTATAATGTGTTTTGCTGTCTTTTACGGTACGTTAAAAAGTGGGTGGCTATGTTTCTGTAAACAAAATACTGACCGGTCTGTAATCTGTTCTCCTTAGGTAGGTGTATTGGACATAAGTGAGAACACCATACAATTCCTAATATTATAAACCTTATTTTTCCTGCAGGCAGGCCGTCAGCTCGGAGAGCTACGTCACACACTCCCGCATCTTCCTCGGATCCTGGCCCCCCTGGTTCGATAGCTCTGCAGAGCTGCTTCCTAACTGCAAGTATTCCAGCAGGACTTGATAATGTAGGGAACAGTACACACCAAATGGCTCTTCAGGAATCTATGTGGATGTTTTAAAATCACTGCAGCACTCTGAAGTACGGGGTTGCCACATCCACTGTTTTAACAGAACTTAAAAAACCCACCTCACCCCTTGCAGAGGAGAAATTTGTTGAAACAGGGAGTTAGGCTGACTAAATCAATCAGTTTACCTTTTAAAAGAAAGGACAGAATCCTATTCTTCCTACTTGCTTTCAAACGGCTGACTTGGACAATGCACAATTTAAACATCATATGGATTTCCATACTTTAACATCTCTCCTCAGTTTTAAGCTTTCTGCTACCTCTGCAGAAGCAAGTTCTGTCCTGGCCTTGAACTAAATTAGAATTATTTTTGAGGGAGAAAACCAAGAACCTTCCTCACAAGTTCCCAGAAGATCTTAAATTGTCCTAGCAGCCACGTTTGAGTGTTTGCTATTGACAGACAGACACCAGATAGATCAAAAAATCACAGGAGCCAAACTGAAAACAGAATGTTTTCATGAACTATACTTCCAAAAATTAGCATCAGATGCTATTTTTATTATTTTATTTTTTTTCCTGAGAGGATTCTAGGGAAAAACAGGTTGCACTACCCAATCTAAAATTTCACCTGATGTATGTCCTGATTTCCCTCCCAAAAGAGGTCTGGTACACCTCTGCAATAATAGCAAATAGAGGAGATAAAAAGTAGCCTCAGTGGTTGATAGTAATTTAAGACCAAGCAACATAACTGTTTCTTAAAACTGTGCCCACTAACACCACTTAAACTAACGGCATTTCTTGCGTGTTTCTGTTTGGATCGAGCTTATTCCAAAAGATGTTGCAACAATTTTGAAACACAGCAAAACCAGGAAAACATTAATTCCTGCCTGCAAAATGTTACCAAAATCTCTTGGATGTCTCTTACTGAAAATCTGATCTCGCAGAAGATCAGCACTTCTTCCAGCTTGGATCCTCTCCTTTGCTATAAGGCCACAGAATCGTTTCTAGTATAACAAGTGGTGCGATATATTGTTTTTCCCTACTTCAGAAAATGAATTCTAATCCTATGGGTAACATTCACGCTCTATGTGAGAGCATGTACTTGTTCTGTAAAGAAAAATAGATAATTAATATACCAGATGTTTTTCAAAACCATGGTTATGATGTGTAAAGAATACTTTGAAGCGCTTCAAAACAGCATTTTTGTCTCTTTTTTGTAGACATTTCTTAAAACACAGTTTGATGTGAGCAGTGCAGTAGGACTGACAGCTTAAAAAAACCCAACCAAACAAAAAAAAAACCCCTCAAGAACAAAAAACCCCCCAAACCAAACCACACCCAAATCTTACCCACTGCTGTGTCCTAGGAAATTGCGACAGATTCTGTGAGAAACCTGGGACCTGTGCACATTAGAGATTCTTTCCTGCAGGGTTAGCAGGTGTGGGCTGTGTCAAATAAATTTATTGCAGTCTGTGCTAATAACGAAAATTACAGAAAACCTAGATGAAAGTGCTCTGCATCCAGCTAATTTGAAGCTACCTTACGAGACAATAACAAGCTTCTAACAGTTTTTCCCTTTTTTAAAATACACTAATTATGCTTAATGTTCCCTGTCGCATTAGCTTTCATGGTAATTATATTTCAAAACTTTTGCAATTAGGGTACAGTTAATATTGTGGAATATTGCAATTATTTTTCATTGTGACACCTCTATCGAAAACTGGTGGCATAATGATCACATTGTTCAACTAAATCAGAACTGCAGAAATATGGCAAATGAACCAATTACACATTATTATTTCTAATTACAGATAATGCCCTTTTCCTTGCTTTTGTCCAGAAGAATTTCTGAAATACCTAGACTCTGTCTAATTTAAAAAAACAACAACTCACCAGTTTCTCCACCTGCAATTTTTTTTTCATACAAATACTAACGTAGATGTCCAGTATGTTTATATGCACTGCACACATGATATACTTATTACACATGAGCATGGATGTGCCTGTATAGGTAGGATGAACATACAGAGAGGTAATTTACAGTCGATACAGGTTCAGTCAATGCTAGCTATAAATGCAAGTACCACTAAGTTGTACTCAATCTTTGTAAGATTTTACTCACTAACTGATCCTCGGAGGTAATTACAACACACCCTACACCTTTTCTAATTCAGCCCCGTGTTGCCCCAAACAACATTTCCTCATTTCTGCTTTACCTTCCTCTCTAATAAACTCAAGGTCTTTGGCTCTCTTTCCTTAAGCCTCCAGCTCTGCTTCCCATCATTAAACCTAAACAACAAATCCTGCAAATTTACAGCTCTGATCTTATGTTTATTGACGGTGAACAAGCTCAAGCACTTGATGAACGACAACTGCAGAAATTTCTAAGATCTAGTATATATAATTGTTGAAATCTGATGTTCAGTCCCAGGTTTTGAAGAGGCTGCTGGTAATTAAGCCATTCTATACTCTGGTAAAAGAGAACAGAATTACACAACAGGACACAGAAACGCAGTGGAGTTGCTGGAAAGGAACTGCTAAAACACAGCAGCCAGACAGGCAATAGGAGACACATTCTAAGCGTTCTCAATACTTTCGCAATTCTGAGAGTAATTATCATTTATCAACATTTACATTCCTTGTATAGAATTTTAATCAAAGCTCACTTAATTAAGTTTTCATTTAAATTACAATATACCAGTGATAAATAAATCAACTATCAAATCACTGACTTCAAACAGAGAAGACCTTCACCAAAAACACTGGCTTGCCAAACCCCACCATCTGCACGTTTCCCAGCGACCAGCCTAATGAATTTCAAGGTTATATTACCAAGCGTAAGATATCAGTTCTAGCCAATATCAGACACCAGAAATAAAACATGTATAAGACGACACACCATTTCTGGCATGAAAAAAGTCTGGAAACAAGTCTACATGACTCCTTATTCTCCTGTATAAAGAGCAATATAGGATTAAATCAGAACCCACCCCCCCGAAGATTATTTCGGGCAGAAATCCGAATATTGCAAATCTCGGCTTATTCAGCGTTGCAGACTAAGGTTTTTCAAGAGTAAACCCTCTTTTGGTAACCTGAACAATGAGCACATTTTCAAAATGAACTCTATCTCCTCCGACCTTCTGAAACTCTAAAAGCTGATTTGAGCGATGAAGTGACAGCTGGAAGGCCTGAGAAATCTGGCACAGAATATAATCCTTAAGAATGCCTCAAACTCCTGCCATCACTAATGTCTGAGTCATCACCCACCTTTCCATCATTTCTTGGCTTGTATTAACTGATTTCTTTTTATTTTATTTTTTTTTTTAAGTGTATGTGACTTTATTTTTCTGGACATAGTATTTTTCATGCAAGTTTTGTTCCCATTAACTTAGATGGGCAGCCTTCACCATCTGCTGAGCACTGACAAAATACAGGACAAGCAAACCGAATAATACCTGCTGAGCTATTTACTAATATCAAATTATTATAATAGGCTTGAAAGAGTTTAACAATAGGGTTATAAATAGTTGGTCAGTGGTGTAGAAAGAGAGACTGAATTATTTTCCTTGTGAAAAAAATAGGTAAGTATTCAAAATAAACAGCTTTTTTCCCAAGCTAATGGCCACATAAACGATCAGTGCTATAAAGTCCATCACGTTTGAGAATAAACTCACCTTCAAAGACTCCTCAAACATATTCTTAACTGGCAAATCCAACACAGATAACATTTTAACACAGTAACCCTAAAACAGGACAGCTTAGAATTTTTTGTTTTCTATGGAATAATTCTGTCCATTTCTTTCAAAATTTTATGTTATATCACAGATAAAAGTTTCAAGGTAACGATCACTTTAAAAAGCACAGGCTCTAAGGTTTTGCAGATTTATGAGATAAAGACAGTACTTAAGTGTACCTGTTTAATGTTATGTATCATGTCTATAGGATGAATTTTCTGAAGCAGTGAAGCGTGTATGCATAGACGTTAATTAACCTGTTCTTCCTAATGATCATTTTTGCTATTGGACAACAACCTTTGCTTTACCGACAGCTGTCACAATACTCCATTAAATCTCTGCAGGATACAAAACGTACACTTTGTCACCAGACATGCTGGGTAATGTAATATTTGAGCAACACGAGCGTGATCCAAAACGTGTCAGTAAATTTCACTTGTGAAATTTCATTACCTTTGTGGAAAAAAAGATCAATTAGAAAACCACTACCATTTTGATTTGCTTCATTACACTTTCTTCATTTTTTTTTCAATCAGATGTGTGTTGTGTTTGTAAGTGGATATGCAATTTTATTCCCTGAAATCTTTACCATGTAGTTTTAATTCTGTGTGAATTCCTGATGAATCGATTAGCCCGATAATGCCTATATGAGACATAACAACTCTTTATAATGACATAACAGAGCTATGTCGCTCTGAACCACTGATATTTAAGTACTTCCAAAGTGAAGCACCAATGGCTTTTCTGGAGCTCTTCCAGTATTCAAAAAAAATCAACCTAACTTTATTATCATCATTAAAAGCAACAGCATTTTATTTCTTTTACTTGTCTCATCTTTCTGATGGTTTCTTTTTTTTCCCTTGTTGATTTAATTTTCATTGATATTGAATCTCAAATGTCTCATGAACAGAGACAAACATAAGTGTGGGAACCTGAAGTGTGAGTCTAAATTCAAAAACTCCTTCTCAATACTGCCTCTGCGTCTTGACTAAGTAAATTATGTTTGCAGAGGACCAGCCTATAAATCACTGTTATTTAAAGGTTGATTATCTATCCTTTTTTAAATCCTGTAAGCTGTACTTTCTTACAAAAATAAACTGTGGCACAAAAACATGTGCAAAAATCCTGAGGCTTACATCAAGTCAGCATAAAGAAATTATCCACATTCTGATATGGATCTCTTGTAAAGTGTAAGAGGATTTAATATCCTTATTTCAATTTGCTTAGCAATGAAAATTCGGCTATAGAGCACTTGCTCTTCTTGGTTTACATTTTGTACTTGTGAAACAGAGACTGACACGTGAAAAAGTGCTAAAAGTAGCACCAGGCATTGAGTTAGTGGCTCAAACAAGATTTAAGAACAAATAAAGACAGGAGAACAATTTCATTACCTGAATTTTGATGAAGAGGGTACAAACAAATAATCAATAAAGAGCCTTTAACCATCTTCTAATAACACAAAGCAGCTGGAGAACAGTAAGAAAACACACAATACACTCTCTAATTTCGTGAAGCCTGTTGGAGTGGGTAGATTTGTGCCACAGGTTGTTCTGTGTTTGAGCAATTTGCTGCACATCTCCTCCTAAACGTTCTCCATCGCTGTCGATTTTACTTATGGGAATACTTAGCAATGTTCCCATATTGTTATTATACTACTAAATTGACTGCGTCTCATAATTTCAACAGATCTCAAAATGCAAATTGAAGATGGAGAAAGCATCAAATCTTGTGAAAACAGGTAGGTACTTTCACACAGAACGTGGCAATTCCTATGGGAAGGCTGGGGCTCTCCTGGTTGGGTTGCTTGGGCAAGTACTGACTGCTTCCCATCTATGACATTTGCTCTGTGTCTGTTTCGCAGTGAGAAAATAAAAGCTATCCACAAAAAGGAACAGAAGTCTAACAATTGCTCAGAATGAAGACTAATGCAGACAGGTACAGAGAGTTTTGGTGCTGGGAAACACAAAGCAGGGGGTAAAAAAACTATTGAGAAGAAAGCCCTCTCTCTTTTTTTTTTTTACCTGTTTATTTCAATTTGGTTTTTTTCTGTTCTTTGATAACACTACACTTAACCCAAAATTTGAAATGCTATCATTTCGCTACAGTTTTCTCAAACTTTTTAGATGCTTTCTCACAGAACCACCCAAAAGCATTTTCTGGGAATGAGAAGTACTTAAACTGCAGAACTTTTCTGCAGTCTGAAACCTACTGGTGATACTTCCGTAGATCCTTTTAATAAAAGCCAGCATGCTAGAGCATTAATTCATGAAAAGAAGCAATTGCAATGACTGTTTTGTTAATCAAATGAACCTAACAGATTGGTTATTAAAAAACAGTTCAATATTAAGTTTCCCAGAAAGACGACAGAGTATTTAATGCATATATTTAAACTTCTAGCTAAAAGAAACCCCAAAACTCAAACCAGAATCACATGCATCCTCCCCTCTCCTGCAACATGAAACAAAACCAACCACCAGAGAGAACAACAACATCAAACCAGCTATTTAGAACCCGAATTTGAGTCTGCAGAACCCGTAGGAATTTCTCAGTTTGAGATGAATCTGCCTATCCTGTAAAGAGAACAGTACTCCACAAACCCACCTACACCTTCCTTTGAAGAAACCACTGAATGCAAAGGCTGCTGATCCAGCAGAATCCACTAGTATCCATTTCCTCAGAGACATTTAAACGTTAAATATTAAGAAGTTGCCATCATCTGAACTAAACTTGACTGCGGTTTCACTTTCACAATAGCCAGAAGAGTCAGCTATGCTGTTGGGGTTCTGGGTGTCAAGGAGCAATTGCTGTAGCTCTCCAGAATAAAACTGCCATGATAAAGAGCTGCGAAACAGTACCAGTTGCTTTGGGACAGCAGGATATTAATGGAAATTGTTCCAAAAAAAAGAAAATGAAACAAGACTCTCTAATGCATTTGCGTTTCTGGCATGATCTCAGAGAACTGAAGAATGTGGAATCTTTCCAGATGTCAACAATAAAAAAGAAAAGAAAGATGTTTAGAAGAAATGGTGTGTGGTTGAAAATACAAGTAAAGAAATAAGATTTGTAACCGTCTACATATTCCTGGACAACGATTTCTAGTGATCTATAATTTTTTCCTGTAAATGGTTTGGAAGAAGTGGCTACCTGTGCGGACAGACTGGGCTCTAGATGCTGACAGTGCTCTTCTAAATGTTTGGTTTCCATCCAGTTTCTTGTGCATTTGCCTCAGAGCAGTTTTCTAAGTACAGTCCCTCACCATCCTTTCTGCATTACCAGATCCACCAGTTCTCAGTTTGTTCGTACACATCAATCTCCATAATCTCATCATGTTCTGAAGTCACAGTCTCAAGTCACAAACTCAGTCTTTGAAACTCCTCCTCCTATCCAAGGCAGGCTGACTTTCTCTGCACCCTCTTCTCCAGCTGTAAAGAGCACTCACAAGTATAGTTAACTGGCCTGACCACATCTACTAAGTTGATGGATTTTAGAATAAATAGCGATTCTTTAACTTATTTCTGCACAGTGTCTGCTTCACACCACAAGGAGACACACTATTCATATCTCATTAAAACGTGATATATCTTTTAGCTGAAAAAGATCGGAAAGGAGAAGAGATTTGGAAAATGCAGAAGCATCTAATTAAAACAATTATTCCATTTTTGAAACGCTGAACCATTTCTTCTGGAAGATTTGTGAGCCAATATTTTCAGCTTTCATTTTGAGGATGTGTGTCTGCTGTTTTTATTTTAACCCACACTGAAGGAAAGTTAAACAAAAAGGCTGAAACTTAGAAAAAACCAAGCTCACATTTTGCTTTAGCTTGAATTCATGTTACTGTTATTAACCAAGTCTGCAAGCTGAAAAAGTCCAAATTTATTCTTAGATTCTACACAAGCCTTACCAATTCTGCCCCTCGCGTTAACCTTTTTTGCAGACACACTGGAAATGAAGGTGCCAGGAGTTGATGAAACTTGTACTGCAGGGTCACGAAGGATTTATATGCATGTCCAAACCATCCCAGTCCCCATCCTCATTCTCACCACTCGATAGAATAATTGAAAGCCATCATTTCCCACTTCAGCTCTAACTCCCCAAACTCTCTTCTCTTGAATTTGTAAACAATGTTTTCAGAAAACTGAAGTTCACAAACTCACAAAGATTTTACATCTTTTCATGTTTGCTAGTCCCTATAACTGACAGATTTGTGTCAAGTGAAACAATTATCCACCTGTTCGTGGGAACAAATATTAAACAAAATGCTCAAACACTGCATTTTATTAGCAGAACATTTCACACTTCTGCGTGTCAACTGTGAATTTAGCTTGGTGTTTGGCATGCAAAATTCCCACTGATTCCAGTAGAAAAATTGATCTGTAAACCCCAAAATAATTACAGAGGCCTTTACATTACTGATTTAATTAATACAATGTCTCATACTAAATTCCAGATTTCTGAGTTCTCCACAGATAACGTGAATTAGTTCTTGGGACTTCCTATTTCATGATACACTAAAAACAGTCCTTCAGGTCTGGAGATTCAAGACCAAGAAGGATGTTTCAGAGTAACAAGGTCATAAATCTTTTTCTTACGGAGTAGAGACAATACTGAACTTTTATAGTTATGAATGGAAGTTTTTGGGTCGTTCACAACAAGCCAGTCCCTCTTTGGCAGACTTTGAAAGATCGAGCAGCAGAGGAAGACTCCCTAGCTTTTAGAGTATTGGTCTATACAGGCTTCTGTAGCCACACATCGCTTCTAATCATTTATAAAAGGTCATTCTCCTTTTCTACACTCTTCTAGTTATTGCTCCTAAAGTAACAAAGCATCAAAGATAAGGACTCCTCTCAAAACAATACACCTTCCATACTAAGTTGGCAATTCTCTTTCCTTTTGATTTACCTTTTTTTATTTTTCAGATCCCAGACACACAAGATCAAGTAGCAGCTATCACTATAATCATAGATGTCGTTATGTTTCTGCTCGGATGTATGAATTTATTTATTTCATAAATCATTAGACCTGACTTGAATAAAAGGAGTGAAAAGCTCAATTACTGACAATCACACTGTTGCAGCCCTATGATATCCAACAGAAATGCATTAAACAGAACAGAACTATTGTAAAGGAGTGACAAGTAAGGCAATGCCTTGGTTGGGTGAGGCAGGGACTGAAGGAGAGATGAATGACAAATAGCACCCTACATAGATGGAAAAGGTCACTGCCATAAAAGCAACCTGGGGAACTGGGAGCAAGTGCAGCATGGCTACAGACTGGAAGAAAACACAGAATGCAAACAGACAGAAGAGAGCGAGAGATGTAATTTCATTCATGTGCGAATGCCACAGATTGAGCTGTGAAAACATTTGGGGAGCTGACAAAAAGGAACAAGATTCCCTCTATGCCACAAAATCAAATTATCTGGAAGGACTATTTACTCAGGTCAGTAATTAATTTTTATAAACATTCAAAGTCCCCAACTTTTCTTTGTAAGAACCTGGCAGAAAAATAAATTACATCAATTTGTAATGTAATAAAGAAGGCAATAGCGTTTGGTTGATTAGCTTACGTGAGAAAAATAACCCCTACCTGTAGTTTTAATACGTACATTACTACAAATACCACAGGAATGACAAACAACAATGCAACCGGTCAGTTCAAGACTTGCACTTGAACTCTTTCAGCTCCAGCACCTCTAGAGTGGGGTCGTGTCAGCCGTACACGGACGGTATCAGCACTGACACGATGCAGGTACAGGAGCATTGAGCTAACGGGCCACGCTCAGTTCTGAATACACCCCACAACATTAAAGCCCCTAACCATTTGCTTGGCCTCCCAACACAAAGCCCATGGTGTGCACCTCCAGCCTTCTCCCTCTATGGGAAACATTTGTGAATCTGCATCAAAATCCAGCAGCTGTTTAATGGAGGAACCACAGACTTCTACTACGTTTCCACCGTAACAGTGGCTGCACAAGGTTGCTAAAGCTGAAAGCGTGAGAAAGACAAAATCCTGGTCTACAAAAGCATGCATCAGTAACACCCAGCTGAAGATGCAGTGGTGCAAGCACAGGAGTCCTCTTCACAAAATGGCCTAATGCGTTTGAGGAATTGGATTAGGAAGTAACAGGAGCCTGGCTGAGCTGTATTTTCAGGGGAGGGTTTCATCAACGAAGCTGCACGTGCACACCCTTTTAGTGCCCCAGAGGGCAACAGGGCTGTTGCAGGTAACAGGAAGTGAAAAATATTCCGAGTAAAATGACAAGAGTTCAGATTTCTTGCTGTTTAAGCTGAAGGGATATGAAAGACATGATAGGAGGATTGTCAGGCAAATAGTCAGGCGTGAATTATTAATAACCTCTGAGCAGTTTCTCCAGCTATGTGATGAGTTCATCTCCTGCAGTTTTTAGAATAAGACTGAACATCTTCTAAAGGAAAAATTGTTCCTCATTTCTATTGACCCAGACATGCTTTATAACAAGACAAACTCAGTTTCTAGATATGTTAATGTGATCAATAGGTGATCTATTGCAGATTTGCCTGTTAAGATGCTAACATTTATAAGCGTTTAGAAATAGGTATTATATAACTGTAAATCTATTCAACTAATTCTATAACTAGAAATAGTAATTAAGCAGTAGATAAATGCACAATTTATCATTTAAATAAAGCAGAAGTATATGGCTTTGTTTTATCAAAATGAAGAAATCCATAAGACAAAACATTGACGCAGATGAAGAGTCTCACCTTCAAGTGTTTCTAACAGCAGTTTTTTTAATTTAGAATGAATAAAGTTATTAAATGTTTTGTTACTATGAAACCAACCAATCCACCCTCAGGATTTTCAGGCTAAAAATATTGCAAAGAACTCTGAAAAAATTATATCCTAAATTTTAGCTTCTCGATTTTGTAGTCTGTGAAGTGCACATGGCTCACATATGCTTGACTCTTCACTTTGAATCACCTACCAACTTGTGTTGGTGACAGTTAAAAACACGAAATGTTTCCTCAATAAACATCAGCAAAATCCACTACAGAAGTTGTCAGAACTGTATCATTGCCAAAGGAAAAAAAATGATGTTGTTCAGAAGATTAAAAACTCTGTAACAAGCCCCAAAATTATTAGAAAGCCTGAGAAATTCTCTCTACACAGCATGACTTACAGCAGAGGGCATTAGCAAGACCAATTTTAGGCTTTTCTACAAACAAAGGAAAAACATACAAACAGCATCTGGACTCAGCATATGAAAGGGGGCGGGGGGGTGGGGAAAGAGAAGAGTTTTTCTGATTATAATTGTAATTTCTGCGGTGCCTTGCAGTCTTCAAGCAAGGTACCAAGTCCAGGCACCCATTTGCTTGGCACAACGGCTTAGAGCAATGATAGCTGGGCTTCAAGTTTCGAAAGCATGACATTACTGGTGATTTCCAACTAGCTGCTAGGAGACTAAATAAGGGTTGTTAATGAGAAAACACAAGACCTGCCTGGCCACAGTAACTGAGTTGTTACCAGAAAGCAGCAGAATAACATGCTGGAGAAATGGAACCTTGGAAGGTTAGGACTGCAGCTGCCTTGTTCTGCTGCTTGTATTGCTATAGAGGCTTCCAGTTCAACACGTTTACGAGCCTTAAACTCAAGTGCTGAGACAAACCTCTCCAGCTCTCAAAACCGTGGTGATCTTAAGAAAAACACAGGAACAACAGAATTAGAATCTGTTATCAATTCTACAGCTTTTTGCAATGCGTTATTATTTTTAGTACCATACAAGCTTCTGTTTGAGATTTGTCAGTTACCATTATGAATTCATAAATTAATAAACACAATGGTTCTGCAATATCTTAATACCCAGAATCACATCTTCTGGCTGAAATTCAGGCATCTGCTGGCACCGTCAACATATGCTACACAGATTAGCAGCAGCAATAATACCAGTAATCGTTGCAGCAACATGGAGCTAATACTTCAGAAAAAGTACATTCTTCAGTTTCAATGGGAAGACAGTTCATGCTGTTCCATCCATTTCTAATTCCAGTCCAAAGCCCTAAAATTAGATATAATGCTCAAGAGATGTAACAGAATTAGAATGACAGTATCACGGAACGGCAGGGGTTGGAAGGAATCTCTGGAGATCATCTAGTCCAACCCCCCTGCTGAAGCAGGTTCACCTGTGACTGGCCATTAAAGATTTAAGAGAATTTGGAGTATTAAAACCAAGCTGCCCCTGGACTGAGTCACCACGAGAAAGTTGTTTGAATCTGAGCAGAATTAAATCTCACCATTTTAATAGTCAACAGTGGGAAACTACAAAACCTCTGAGAATGCAGTGTGGAATGGAGCGATCTGCACCTTCTTTTAGGGCTGCACAGGCAACTAACACAAACCTACCCTCTAAATCCTGGCCAGCCTTGTGCCCCACAAAAAAAAACCTGTAGGTCTTCCACACCTCTAAAAGCTACTGCTGCTGAAGTTGTTCTAGTGAATGGCTTTGAGTATTTCCAAGGATGCAGACTTGATAGACTCTCTGGAAAAACTGTCCCAATGTGTCATCTCCTTCACAGTAGAAAAAGCTTCTTGTCATGTTTGAACTGAGTTTTCTATATTTCAACTTAAGCCCATTGCCTCTTGTTCTGTCAGTGGACAACACCTAGAAGAGGCTGTCTCCCTTGCTGTTGTTCTTCCTCACTGGGATAAGATCCCCCTGCGTCCTTTCTTCCCAGCTCTCAGCCCGTCCCAGTGTATTAGATGGCCCAACCCCTTTGATTACGTTAGCTGGCTTTTCACTGGATGCTCCAGCAAGCCCACATCTCTGCTGTACTGGGGAGCCCAGAACTGCAGGCAGCACTCCAAAAGCGTCTCGGCAGTGCTGAGCGGAGAAGGATCACCTCCCTTGGGCCAATGGCAGTGTTTGCCTAAGGCAGCCCAGGGTGCTGCTGGCCACCTCTGCCCCAGGACACACTGCTGCCTCATCCCAGCAGGATGCCCAGATGCACTTCTACAGAGCTGCTTCCCAGCTGGTCAGCCCCAGCATGTACTGGTACAGGGGATTATTTGCCCCCAGGTGTAAGAGTTTACGCTTCCCTTTGGTGGATTCCATGAGGCTCCTGTCAGAATGTTTAAGGCACCTTGTTAATTGTGGTACAGTTCCTCCAACAACCAGATTTCGTGCTGGGACAGCTATTCATGCCTACACTTCTTATCTACAGTTTAAACCCATGTCTTTCTGCCAAGAAGATGAAGGTGCTACTTACTGAAATATCCAAACTCCTTTATTTAGTCTCTTAAGTAAGTCAAAGTCAATCCTTTAGGAGGAAAAAACCCAAGCATTGTTGTTGCTACTTTATTTTCTGACTTGTAGGTTGGCAGATAAAGAAACTATAATTACTTCTCCATTTAGCAGGGGGTGATACCTCATCGTCTGAAGGAGAGGATATTATTTTTCTATAGGATTCATTTATTTCTTAAATAGGACTGTCTTCTACATGGGCTTGTACTACCATCTAGAAACTGGAAATAGGTGTTTAATGGATGCCAGACTGTAGAGGGTTATAAAACATACACTTTGAAGCACTCTCAGCAGAGCATCTCAAATAAGGCCTCCAGCTACAATACATTAATGACAGTTCTGGTTTCTTCCGGGGGGAGGGGAAGTTTACATACTGGATTAAACTGCCAGGAGGTGGTAGTAATGACACATTAATAATAATGAAATCCTATAGACAAGTCATATCTGTTGAATGCAGGAGATCCATCTAAATGTTTATACCGAATATAATATTGGTATTTTACACAGTATTACTACAAAATTACCACAGACTCAGGTCATAAACATAAGGACACTTAGTCTTTATGTAAACTTTAAGACAACATTAAACAACAATAATTTCATTCAAACCTCTCTACTTCTCCACCCCTCTCTCCTTGCTGCCAGTAACCACCCGTGAAAAAAAATCAAAGCAAATCCTGTCTTCTAAGCAGTGTCCAAACTACTCTGTGAGCAAATATTACTACACAGAGCCAAATGCTTTGTATTACTATCTCTGAGCCAAAAAGATGTGTCAACATTGAAAAAGTGGGCAGGATCTCCCTTCCAGTTAAACTTCTGAAGTTCTGAGGAAGAAAGTGAGAATTTTCCCCAAATGAAAATACTCCCAAACTCATTCTGCATCTACTCGCTCGTTATTACAATGAAGATGATGAATGCATTGAATTATGGATCCATTCTATCAACACCTATTGTGTGAGTAAGTGCATCCTAGGTGGTTTACTCAAGTTGAAAAACAAACTATCATTTTTTTTATTGAGATTGGAAAATCTAGTTTAATAGGAATAAACCCTATATAAAAAAGCAAAGGCAAAGGTGCTGGAAGCAAAACCCCTTATCTTTTTTTTCCCTATGTAAATTGAAAACCAGCCCATTACGTTGTATTATGATTGAAGACTCTAAAATGGCATTGCAACAAGATGAGTCACCTTGCATTAGCAGGAAGAAAAGACAACGTATACAAGGAGAAGAAATGAACCTATCCCTACTGTTAGCTGTAAGAAACCAGCCTAGAAAGTGGTGTGATGGGAACTGATCTCCTTTCAAAAGGAGGGGAAAAAAAAAAATCCATTACCTTTTCATGGCTAAAAAGTCTCATTTCCTTCTATAATATTTGTGTTTTTCAAAATACTATCAGCAGGTGCACCAGATTTCAAAAACCTCTTGTCCTTCATCACACATAATTGTGCTGCATATTATATTAAGAAATAGAAGCGGAGGAATGTAAGTGATGGGAGTTCAATTAAAACCAGCATATCTGTTGCATAGAAAATGATTCTGCACTGAAATCAACTTCTAATGAGAGAAAAAAGGAATACATTTTCACATATTTTTAATTACACAGAATTTCCTCAAACATGATTTTTAATAATATATTCCATTAGGTTAACATCATATTTAAAGAAAGTGCATTTCCTGATTTCATTTTAAGTCTGATTTTGAGCAATTATTGTGTCATTGTTCTGCAGCGGAAAGGTTGAATTCATTTACTGTGTGGTTATGCTAGTTATGATTGATGTCGCTTCTCCAAATGATAAACCAATCACCCCAATGATGTAATGTCATTTTAAGAGTGCTATAATCACATTTCTCTCAAACTGGAAGCTCTGATGAGTTCTAACAAAGATTTATCGTAGATTAAAGGCCTTCATAATATCAACAATAGATTGCTCATTTGATGGAAGATTTGATTAGGTACTTTCTTTAGGCAAATGAGTTTTCCAGCTATATCAAGACTGGCTATTGTGAAGGGCACAGGGCAGCACGTGTGGATGACTATCACCTCGCGGCCAAGACGACTCATCTTAAACTTGTTGAGGAGCTATCTTATAATTGTAGATGTTGAAGCAAGCCTAAGTGTACAATCAGACCGACAAGAGGACACTTCTGCAACGTAATCAGCATGAGACTTCCGCAAATACTTCATCTGCAGCCCGTGCTTTAAAGACTGATAGCATGGTTTAGAGAAGAACCTAGAGAGTGCCAGCAATTTTTTATTACTGATCAATGATCGTCTAGAACCCAGGCCTTAAATTTAAGTATTTTCAAATGTTCCTTGATAACCTGACCCCAAATTTAAACCAAATACTGAAATTTATTTGCTCTCTCCCAAATGTCTAGATCTTTGTTGCTAGCTTTCCATAATAAATAAAACAGATTTTAAAAAACATTTTTAAAAATAATAAAAATGGAAAGCACAATCTATCTTTCTATATCATGCAGATGGTAAAAGCTACTCTAAAAATCTTTCAAGGATAAGCCAGATAAAAGCTGAATTTTTCCAATTTCAGGTATATGTCGCTATCTGTGATATTTTCTTATAAACTCTCAGAAGGAAACACTGTGAGAAAAGAAAAGAATGACAGTTGCTAGAAAATGCTTTTTAGTTTCCTGAGGATGTATTAAGTCCAGAAGAGCTCATGCAATAAGAACACTCTCCATGTCTGTGGTCAAAAAAACCCCAAACAAACCACAAAAAAAGGACAGCTGTATTAAAGATGGGGTGGGTGTGTGTGTGTGTGTGTGTGTGTGTAGAGTTTAAATGTAGGGTGAACAAACTAGTAATTTGTAAACAAATCAAAGCATTTCTGAGTATGCCAAAATGGTTCCTTGGGTCAGTCCAAAGTAACCGGTGGACAGTGGGAAGCTTTAAGGATATAAAGAAACAATAATTATTATTTAAAATGAAACATAGAGAGTTCTTTCATCAAATTTTCAGGTGATGGTTCATTGCAACTTCTTTCACTTGGCTTCATAAGAAAACCCATGCTGGTTCACTCAGTCTCCAAGGACAGCTATAAATACCAAGTACCAAATATTCAAGTATCATACCAGACTTTTTTTTTAGTTCACATTCCATGACCCTGATTTTCTTCTACTACAACCCACATTGCATCTCTCTCCCCTTTCTTTTTCCAATTCCCCTTTAAATCCTCATAAACTGCTTGATCCACCACATCTTTTAGACAGTATTCTCTCTTTTGTTCTTGATTCCTTTCTTCAGCTGTCAATATTCACCTGCTCCTGAGCTCCAAGATGAGGCATACAAGCCCCAGTAACTCAACTCCTGCTTGGTAATGGTCAATCACTAACCAGTGAAACGCTTTTTCCATGAACATCACTTTACATTTCTCTGCCCTGAATTTTCTCTGCCATTTTATCGCGCTGGTAATTGGTCTCAGAAGGTCCTTTTGTGATTCTTCACAGTATGACCTTGTCCTTAGCACCCTGCCATCGGATACTTTTCTTACCCCACAGCTCACCATCTTCTCAAGTATCTTGATATCCCATGAAAATTCACCGGGGAACTCCAACTTCTGCTTACCGTCTTTCAAACAACTACGTACCATGCAGGGACCTTCCCTTTTACTCTGTTAGTTTAATTTCCTTAAAAGCACTTAGTGACAGATTTTGCTGAGACCCTTCTGAAAATACAAAGACCCTTTATCATTTAGGCCACCCTTATTCAGAAATGGCTGACACTCTCAAAGAACTCTTAAAAGTTTCTAAGGCAGGACTACTCTTTCAGAAGCTATACTAATGCATCAAAAATAGATCATATCCACTTTTTTTCCTCCCCTCCCCTCCCCTCCCCCATTTCTATGGTTTCTGCTGAGATGCCCATTACAGATTGAGATCTGCAGCTCCCCAGATGCCTCTGAACATCTTAAAAACCCCTCCAAATTGGTATCATATTTTGCAGCTGCAAACCTCAACTAGCAAGAAAGTACAATCACACTCTTAATTATAACTTCTTAGTGTAATTATACTTTAAGATATCTGAGTAGATCACAGGGTTAAAGGATAATTCAGGACGAAAGGAAGCCCCAGGGGTCCCTAGTCCAGCCTCCTGCTAAGCTATGGCAGCTCTGAGGTCAGAACGAGCAGCTCAGGATTTTAACCAACCTATTCTAGAAAAGCTCCAAGGACCAAGACATGCACAAGCTCTCAGGGCAACATGTTTCAACCCATTCCATATGGAGGAAGATTTACCTTATATCCAGTCTGAATTTTTTATGTTTCAATTTCTGCTCATTGCCTCATCCTCCCACCATGCCCCACCAGCCACTCTTTAAAGGGCATCGGTCAAGTGTACCCTATGTGCCCATAAAGGCCAAAAGCTCAACGCCACAACAGCATCTTTCCTGTATTATTAAAGGAAAGAATAACCTCAAGCAGATCAGAAAACTGCCTGTAAGATACAAACTCACAGTGTTTAGTTAAATAGACAGGATCTGCACAACAGACATCTATGCTAAAGAAAAAAAAAAAAAAAGAAAAAAGGCAAAATAAGGAATTAAAATAGACAGGCTTCTGTTTTGGCCGCATTTCTAAACATGAACTGCATCTTCATTCCTCAATTTCTGACTGTCACATTGAAGTCAGCATCTGTTTAATAAAGAAAACAACAACAAAACCAACCAACAACTCCTAATCACTACAGATTATATGACTGATAGCAGAGCTGCAAATGCTTTAAAACAGTGGTCTGAAAGACAGGAATTAATTTGCTGAAAGATAACAGTATCTTAGTTAAATGTGACACTGGGAGTAGCGAATCACACCTTCTGAAACAACAGCAGACCCAGAATGGCAGAAGCAACACACATGTTTAGATACAGAACCTCATCACCTACACGAGACGCTGGACCAGTGAACAAAGAGGAACCATTGTGTGTACACCTCTCCTGCAAGATGCGCTGAAAAGGAAACCAACGCTGAAAAAATAAATCCCTCTGATGACAACAATCCAGTAATATCTTTTACACTGCTTATAATGCTCCTAAAACTGAAAAGCTCTGTATAGTAAAATGAAAGAAAAACATACGTAACTTCCAAAAAAGCTTCCATGAAAAACAACAGCGAGATTTTTTTTGTCTGCTTCGTTTCATAGATGCTCTCAATTTTGTGGTGATGCAAGAACACACATTTGCAAAATAAAAACCAATCCAAAAACATAAAACTGGCACAAACATATCACAAAGAAACTCCATATGCTTGCAATTTTCTTACCACTGCTGGAAGCCTGCTGTGGCCCTGAACACGCTCTTAGCAGATATGAATTAGGAGAGAACTCCTCATCAGGATTGGTGTCCATGATTTGATGGGACGTGTTGCTGTCTAGCAATGGCATCTGGCAGCTAACTGGTGGAGGATTATGAGAACTGGGCAGCTGAGCAGATGGGAGAAGGCTAGACGAGGATGTAGGTGGAATGGGACGACCTGGGAAAGAGGACACAGGGATCAAAGATCAGTAATGAATGTAATGAGAAAAACCCAAACAGCCAAGTCATTGCACTGTAAGTGTCCATCGGTACGCGGCTACTGCTGCGCAGAGCCACAAAACCTGTCCTCTGCTAGGAACTTGTCCCTTTGTAGCATACTCAAGGCTTTGTGAGCAGCTCTGCTGGGGACTCATTCCAGGACTCTCTCCGCAGCATCATCTTGTATCTCGTCAGCTGGGTGAACGAGAGCAAGTGCCCGTCACTGGACCAGGACTGGGCTGTCCAGTGTGGGCACCACACCTGCGGCAGCCAAAGGCTGACAGGCCCCAAGCTGCATTCCCAGATGCTGCAGAAGATAAGTGCATCAGCTACATCTTTTACCAGAAGAATTTTCACAGAAATAGATTTTTTTGGGCTAGATAAGACCAGCGGGAACGGGGACTGTAATGAGTTTATTGATCCAGGTTTGGAAGCCCTGTTGTGCTGAAACGCACCCAGCGTGTCCCCGTGGGGCCCGGAATTACAACACAGGTCTGTAATCAGCTCTTAAAACAATGGTGGTGGGCAGATTTATTTTTGTGGGAGGTTTTTTTTGGTTTTTTGTTTTTTTTTTTAAAAACCAGGGAAATTGCTCCAGCAGAGGAATCTATTAGAGGCACGTAACTAGAACCATATGAAGGCAATCTCCAAACTGAGGTTCACCCTGTATTGTTGCACATCTTTCCAAAAGCCACCGACTAAAAGGGAACTATTCCATTCGTAGAGGTGGGCTAAGCTGGACTATGGGTTGGAAACCAAGCTTTCCTGTCTTTTTGCTCTCATTTCTTTCTGCACTGGTGCTGTAAGAGCAGAATTTCCTGCCCAGCTCACCAGACCCAATTAATTTCAACTCTGTGACCTTAACATGTACAATATACCTCAGCCCACTGGAACAACCTGCTCTGGATCAACTAAACTCATGGCATCAAGTCAACAACAACAAAAAAGTTCGTATTTATATTTTGCTTCTGTGAACTTTCGTAACTTTACACGAATTCATTCTGTACAAGGCACACAGATGAAGACAGGTTTGGGTTTGTTTTCTTTTGCATTGCTTATAGAAATATGACCAGTTATAGGGATGAGAGGAAGAAGATAAACACGCATTTGGATCTCTGCAAGTTTATCTAGTGCATTGGAGAAACTGTTCATGAATATTTATACATAGGAAAATACGACCTCTGTGATACTGCCAAATCTGTGAGGCAAAGAGAGATCTGCTGCATGCTAGCAACAAATGTTAAAACACAGAAAAACTACATAAAATGGTGCAACTTCATTTCCATGATTCTTAAAGAAACAGCAGCAAAGCAAATACACGCTGGCTTTCTCATTCATTACATCTTCAGATTTGGAATCAAGAACCCCTCACTTTATATGAACTAAAGTGAGGCTTATACCATTAGGCAATCACGTAGACTCACACATCAAATCCCAAAGGGGGGGAGGAATAAAAATATAGATTTAGTGATCAGCAATCAACCAGAGGTAGCCATAGATACTACAAAAAGCACTTTCACTGCATGGCACCAGCAAATAGCACAAACTACTCTGTCACCTTCAAAAAGTTTGAAATAGAATAAATACCTGAAGATGGACAAGTGACTGTTATGCCTATATTTTAAGCACTGGATAAACTGATGATAAGACTAAATGACCAAGTTATCATATGGCAAAAATGGGTTTAAGCTACTCCATAGTAACCCCCACCTACTGCCCTTTAGTCTAGAGAAAACACAATATGGATTGAGTATTTTCACTGTGGACTTGCACTTACGAGGAAATGATTCTAATATTGATGATAGGAATAATTACTGTTATTATTCATGATTATGCTATTCTTACAAAATACTACAATGAATATCCTAAACATTCAAGGGAAGTGATTGAGTAAAACCAGTATCTAATTATTTCTTTGCAATGTGTTGGAAACAAGGAGAGAGGCTGGGGCTTGACACGGACAGGAATGTGACACTGTGCCCATTGTGTGCATTCTATTTTCAAATATTCTGCCTCTGCTACAGCATTATGAAGTTAAAAGAAGCAGCTTTATGAATTGAAAACCTGCGTTTACTCTATCACATGGAAATATATTACTATAGTATGAAAATGTTGGAAGTGTGAGGCTGGGAGACGAAGGGAAAATGATTTTTCCTTCTGTGTAAACTGCATATGGTATTTCAGACATGCAGGTATGTTTTTGCAGAATACATTGAGAGAAGTGAAAAAAAAGACAAGAATTTTTTTTTTTTTTTCCAGGAAAGTTTATCACATTGTTACTTTCCTGAAATTATACAGCCGAAATCCCTGAAGATGAGATAAAATGTCTAATTACTACAGCTCTGGTTGTAGCTTAGAGGAAACAGAAGGTACCAAGTTGTCAAAATGCTGTATTATTTTGGTGGGAAGTTTGCTCCTGAGGAACATCTGTCCATAACTACAGGTTAATTGAAAAACATAGATATCTGCCAGCCACAAAACCCACTGCCAACCTGTCCTGTGGTCAGATCTCCTAACAAGCTGCCAAAGCTGACGAAAACTTTTCCTATGGTTGGGACATTCTTGAGCTTTCTGTCAAGCTGATTTTTCACATCTACTAAACATTCAACTCTCACTACAGCCTCTCCACCCACAGTAGAGCATCTTCTCTCTGTATGGCTCTGCACCCCCAGCCCCTGAAACACACAAAATTCCTTTTGTAAAATTTGCTGGAAAGTGAGTTGCAAAATCACTGAACAGGAACAGAAAGAGACACTGTTAAGCTTTTTTTGCCTTAGGAAATGAATCTAAAGGGTAAATATCTGAGAGAACGGTTGTGAAACCACCAAAGAGACCTGAACTTATGCAGTTAGGCTACAAAGAGCACAATAAATGCCAAATACTCTTTAAGTTGGAAATAATGGGTTCAACTCATACTGTTGAATATTAATACATTGGTAAAAATAAGTTTAAAGTACCATTTAAAATAGCAGACTAAGCTTTATAGGTTTCATAAACCTGAGCTTCTTGCCAGACTCATTCATGTGTCTGCAAATACCTTAAGAGTTGTAATTTGGAACCTCCCATCTGTTGAAATGATTCTGAATTTCCATTACTTGACAATGGGATGTACAATACCCTACAGCATGATAAAACATCCCGTGATGTGTGGTAGCATCAGTGTCCTATCATATTGCTCTTTTCAAAAGTGAAATCCATAACGTAAATAGGGCGTTTGTACAATTTGTATGTACTCTGTGGATATTAATACAATAAAGCTTCTATGAAGATTTTTTATCTCGTTGAGCATTGACAGAAACTCTATGTAATGACTACTTCTATTGACAGCAATAATGTGACTGTGTAACACACACACAGAGAAAGAAAACAGATACAAATACTGGAAAGGGAAACTAAAGTCTTCAAGGCGATACGTTACAATTTCAATAGTAACAGCTAGTAATAGTTCTTCTTCCATTATCTGTTCTTACGCATGTTTGTATCACATATACTCATGCATGGCAAAGACTTGTAAAGATATTGAATATAGCATTTGTAAGATACTTTGCAAAAAAAGGAAGCATACAACAACAAAAAATACCCCTTCCCCACCATTACTTTCTCCTGTCGTTTATCTTATCTTACTCTGCAGACTGAAGGAAGAAGCTTGCTAACTCTCATTCTAATTTGGGATAGCTTTGGGGTTCCACACCACGCAGAACTTCATTCTGCACGGGTCTTTTTTTAGTCCTCTGACTTCTTATCAGCCCAGGAACTTTTATCAAACCATTTCTCAATTACTGCTACACTTTAAGTCTCTAAGCCTTAAAACTGCTGTAGAATCTACGCTTAAAAATCGGGTCACACTTGTAGCTGGTAATGATGCCACAGCTCTGCACCCATCTTCAGGAAGCCATCCACGAAAGCTGAGGATGCAGATCAGACACTGGTGAGCAGAATTCCTTTAATCTCCTTGTTAAGGACAGCTTCAGGGGCAGACAGGGGTGGAATTAAGGCACAAGCTTACCAGTGTGAGCCTGCCCTGTGCAGTCAGGGTATAAGATGGCAGAGGGGTGACAGAGAGGACTGTCTCAAGCCCATGCACTTGTAAGACAGCTCAGTAGAGTTCAGTTCATCTTAATCACAATAACACATTTGGGAAAGGAATACTCCAGTTGTTGTTAGCCTAAAAGACCAAAGCTCATAACCACGAAAAAAAAGAAAAAAGAACTGCCTGCAATCACTCCTAGCATTAATATGCAGAAATAAGAGACACAATCAAAGAAGAGACGCAAGATGCTTATCAGATAGTGAAGGATTTTTGAGATGCACTTTCCGTACTCTCCCTTCCTGCTCCTGCAAAGGACCTGTGGAGCTCTGGGGATGAGTAAAGCCCACGTGCGTGTGAGAAACCCTGGCCTCTATATTCCACCATGGCACACAGCAGGAAGCAGGGAACAAACATGACAAAAACGCCCGGAATTCAAGAATTTTGATACACGAGGAGTCACTGGGCAAATTTGCATTAAAAATACATCTTTGATAGCTGTTAAGTAGCTATACTAGCTGCTAAGTAGTATAATAGTATTACCACCTAACAAGACACATAAGAACCATAAATATTTAGATAAACAGATACAATTCTACATTGAAATGTATCTACTACCATGTATGTAGACAGATGTACATAATATACAAAAAGGACCATTATTTTAAGAGGTCTAAAGGGTCAATTCCAGACTCCTTAAATAGCCATTCTGCCATTAACCTTGTTGTGAGGGAAGATCACAATCTATATATATTGCTATCCCACAATCCTAAATTATCCATTTCAACAAAAAAAACCCTTATTGCATTAGAAAATACCTGAATCATGGAGCTGACAAATACAGATCTCAAAGCTTATTGTACCTGCAGTGGAATTCTCAAGCTCTTCCCTTCAGGAGAAAGTCACTTCTGAGGTTAGCACACGGGTAACAAAAATCTGTGTATACTGTTCAACCCAATGAGTTTTCAGCATGTCACGCTGAGAATTTCACGTGTCCAAACAGTGTATTTTCATCAATAAATTAGATTCGTGAAAGCATCTTCCTATGTGTAAAGGCTTTTATAAGCAAAATCAAGTGTCAATAGCTTTAAACAGCTGGTAATCTTTATAATCAAGAGGTTGTGATACAACTACTTTGTACTTCTCTAAGGCAGGCTCATGATATTCATGCAGAAAATAAACATAAATGATCTGTAGTAACTGCAGTTAGTCACATATATTATGATCAATACAGTCACTTACGGCTTTGTTCTACAGCTCTGGTCACAAGGACCAGGACTCAAATAGAAAAGATCTATGCAAGCTGAAAGCTCACTGTGTAAGCCTCGACACATTAGACTGCAGAAAGAAGGGAAGCTTTAAGATAAGCATGGTTTTTTTTGTTAAAACAACTATTTTGAAGATGTAGTAGCTTTCACATGGTAATGTGGGAAGCTATGAAGTGAAAAGTGGAAGGAGAGGAGTTGTTTCTCCATAACCGATAGCATCATAACAGAAAATGTAAAATACTTAATTGGCAATTATGATTTTGACATTTCCTGATTGAAGCCAATATTCGTGTTACACCAATACCAAGTCTAGTACCCTATATAAAGTAAACCTATAAAATGATGGTCGTGACTAAAGCGCTGTACGGCACCAGCACCAGCAGCTGCTGTGTTGCTCATATTTACTAAAACCATACAAGGGAGAATATCCATTAATGGCACTGGGTTGGACATTGAGTAGAGGTGGTAAAAGAGAAAAATCAGATGCCCCCACCCCCTTTTTCTCCCTTACCTCAGGAAACAGAGCTGGAAACTGTAGGCGAAACATAAGCAGGACCCTGCTCTGAGGGCAGCACACCCACCACCCTCCTCCCCCAGCACAGACACCTTCTCACTGCATTTCCCAGTCAGCCTAACTGGAGCACCTACCCTGTCAGCAATGTGAAGTTCACTGTAAAGAGTGCGAAACGTTGCTAAATGTGTCAGAAAACAACTAGATAATGTAAGATGCATGTTTTTGCAGTGCAAAGAGCTATAAATTAAGCAGGCAGCTGATGAAGGGGAAACTTTCCTGAGATACCAGCACATTCAGCCTGTACTGGCAGCTCTCAGGGGAAAGACAAGATCCAGCACCCAAGAGTCACCTCATCTAGCCAGCAGCAACGCTCCTCTATCTGCCAAGAGGGCTTGGTTAACCCTTTATCCATCAGACTGCATTCTGTCTTGCAGTACGCAAGAAAGAGAGAGAAAGAAATCTAGCAACTTGTGATGATTTTCCTCAGCATCAGGTTGCTTTCTGTTGCCTAACCTCGTGTTGCATTTTTTTCTCCAAGGCAAGCAAGCTTCAAAACAGCGAAAAAGAATGACAGAAATCAGAATTTGGATGACAGAGTTCCCACCGAGGACAAGTATTTCCAGCGCTTCTGAAGTTCCTCTCATCTCCAAAAGCAACCAATGAATAACACCAGCCAAGCTAACAAAAAAGGTTTGCACAGAGTCTGTTTCACAAGACAGGGGGGGAAAAAAAAAGTCTTGCTAAAAGCACGGAGCTGATATTCCTGCACAGACCTGTTGATTGATAGGTTCAGGTATTTCTCTGCATCAAAACAGACAGTCAGGGGTACTAAGGATGAACTTGATAGCATCATCTCATACCAGGGAAGGACTGAAGGTGACTCTGAAACAATTAAAAGAGAACGCCAAAAAAAGAGATCCAAACACAGTAAGTCATCACCTGTGATTTACGTAACAATGAACCAGCAGAGATGAATCAGTACTATGGGCTCGTATCTTTCCCATTTAACAAAATAAAGAACATCCTTCCTGCCTTGCTTAGTTTTTTACAAAACTTTTGTTATGCAAAAATGGCACTAAATCCAAGCAACAACATGAACGGAGTGAAGATAATTCAAAAAAATGATCATAATAATTATGTAACTACGGTATAGGCAAGAATATGTTCTATCAATGAATAAAGAGGGATTTGCATCTTTTGCCAGGAGCTCCTATAAAAGCAGAGCTGCAGAGCCCTGCCTGCTGCACACAGAGCCTGGTTACCTTGGTGGATTCTGCTCTGCCAAGCTGTTGTGGAGCTGCATCTACAGCTGTGTCCTTCTGAACCGCGTGTACAATGGCTTGGCTACTGTCCCCTCTGCACCCTGGGGCTGCCTGGAGCTACCTGCCTTCAGAGAGACTTGGCCCCTTGAAGCCCCAAGACCTTTCTTCCTTCATTTTTTTTGGTGGGTCCTTTACTTTTTTTGGTATCAGCCACTTGAAGGTGGCAGTTCCCCAGAGAAGCAGGAGCTGAGCATCAAGTGTTGCTGATCACATCAGCCACACATGAACTCCTGTTGCATTCAGAGTGAGTGAAAGCATTTTTGTTGACAAGATCTCCAAAGATAATACTGAAGCCAAACTTCGGGCACGTTACATCCATTCCCTCCCCTCGCAAGCAGGCAATGGAACTAACTCTTCTCTCAACCAGATCAAGGTTTCCTTGGGCCTTCCTGTGAAACAGCAAGAAGCAAAATGAACTCTAAGGGGACCAAAACCCTCAGGAAAAGGGCACTGAGGAAATTAACACTTAACACATACCTGCCAAAAACTCAAGCCTATTTCTTCTTAGTATATGTTATATTTACCTAAGTAATCCTATGGGGGAGTGGGAGTAAGGATAAGTCAAGAAAACCCCAAAGATTCTTTGTGACAGTAATGTACTTCTACCTAAATTTTGCTGTTGGACAAGCAATTGTTTATAAGGAATTTTATGTGATAGAGAAAAAGCAGAATTTTTCAATGGCAAACAGTCGCTGTTACAAAAAACAAAACAAAAACCCAGAAAAAAATCCAATGTTAAAATATATTTATATTTAGGGTATTCCTGTCTTCTGAATTAGAACCATTTACTCCACACCCAGGAATACAGTTTGAGAACTGTGGATAACAGAAAAGGGACGAATGAAGAAGAATCAGCAAGTCCCGTTCTCTTTTTTTTTTTATTACAGATGCGTTCTACAAGCTTGTTCAAGTTTTGTTATCTTCCTTAAACCATTTGACCTCCGCATGCGGTTAATATTTCCTGAAGTACTGCGCATGTGTAATTCTGGAATATGAAAATCACTCTTCCTATGCAAGATCCTATCATTACTAAAATCTATGCAGAAGAGTAAGACTAACTTGGAAATCCATCACTTCTCTTCTGCCTTTCAGTGATAAAGTTAAATTAATTTTCCTAAGCAATCCATCTACAAAATATATCAGTTTTGTGGAATTTGGGTATTAAAAATAAGTAGGCAGTTATGACTTAAAAATTATCTAAACCAATTCAGTACGTAAAGGAATAATTTGCTGCTGTCAAAAGCTAATGCCACTTAATTCTTGTCTTGTTAAATCATCTGATGCCCCTTTCTTTTTTAGTTAAAGATAAATAATAAAACAATTTACGGCTAGAAGATGTTAGGGTTTTGCAGCTGTTCAATGTCTTTTGGGCAGATTAAATTCTGTAATGAGAAGTTATAAACCTCATTTTATAAAAGCTGTTGCTGTCTTGGGAAAAACATCAGTGAATAAGATTAGAAAACTCTTTCCCTTCATGAACCTATTACACTAGCAAGCTGATTACTTGGCATATGTTTGATACCTTCATAGCTGGAAAACAGCAATTTGTTTCAGTGATTTTTTCCATCACTCATAAAGTCAAAACGTCTACTCTAATCTTACCGCACCTCTGATTTCGACAGTAAAATCAGCAGCAAGAAACAGAGATATCCACGTGAACATAATTCACAGGAACTCGCCTTAACTTCCGTAAAAAAGGCCATACTGACAGAACTATAACTCACAACGTAACAACTCTTCCACTGGCTGTTCCCTGTGGGACAAAAATTACATTCTAAGATCAGGAATCTATTCGGAAGAAACTTACCGCAAAGCTCAAACCTGAATATGTGCAGCTTTTAGAATCTGGGAAGAAAAAATACTGCTATTTATCAATCTCATCAGCTAAGCAGGAGATTCCATGCCAGGGAATTTCGCTAATGAAAGGGTTATAATTAGGCCCTAGCTAGGTAATTACAACACACCCTAAGAGATATACCTCCGTAGGTAAGTCTACAAGTACTTGGTTTGATCTTTATTCTAACGGCACAGGGACTTCAGACCATGCAGTGCTGCCAACTTGTTTCCACTACCTAATCACCTCCTGTTTACCTTCACCTTATTTCCTGAAATTCTCAATACTGTTACACAATCACTCAGGCCATCTCCACTACGTATCCTCCTGAATGACGTTGGCCTTATTTCTATTAATTTATTTCCAGGAATGTTGCAACACTTAGCGATTCAAGTGCCTGCAGTCGCTAATAGGTGAGAAAAGTAACACTATCTTAAACAAACACGAGAAAAACTCCGACCTGTAATTATTTAGCAAACTCTGTGAAAGTCCTACATAGATGGTACTAACCTGTGGGAGCGGATAAGGATTAGAGACTTTGCGTTAACTCTTTGCAACCTACCAAAAAAGCAGCTCTAACTTCTGGTGAAGGAAAATGAAATGAACAGAAGGCTTCACATGAGCAGTATTATGTAAATGGATAACTGATTTAAATAATATGCTTAAAATGTGCTCCGTACATTGCCAGTGCTAATTCTGCTTGAGGTTATTAAAGCCTACTCTTCTTAGTTAGACATACAGTTTGAATATGGTGTTCCTATTTGCTTTCTAAATGTGTCTGGAATGCACTTCTGAATTACTGCTGAACATCTGCTGCGATACCCTCTAGGGATGGCGGTATTTTAGTGCTGGGAGATACTAAGGTGCAGTAAGAAAAGTATCAGTATGATGGGAATTAATCATCCATTACTCTTGATACTGAACTTACATTTACATGATTTTATCTTGATATTTACATTTTTCTTGCATCATCTGGTTCCTTCTCTCAAGATCCAATTTTGCCCTTCTTACCCAACTTGTACCGATGTTAACAGAAGTTTTGGGCGCATAAGGAAACTGAAGGCTTGACTTTTCAGTCACATGTGTCACGGGCAGGAGTTTCTAAAGGACAAATGCACATAAGCACTTAACTTACCTGTGTCTTACTGCATCTTCAGGCAGCTAAACATCTGGGGTTTTCCTTAAACATTTAACGGGTGCTACAAATGCTGAACACTGTTACAACATTTTACACTGAACATTGGTGTGCCCTGACAAGAAGTTATCAGGCCCTGTAACAGATTCTGCTTCAAGAACGAACATTCCACCACTTCATCGCAAGCCACAGTGAAATCTCAGCTCCAGGTAAGTCAATACGAATTGTATTTTTGCTTTCGACCCAGACAGGATTTCACTCTGGAGTCCTAAAGAGCTTTGGCACAGAGAGAAGCTCTCCCATCAGGAGTCCTTCGCTAACTGGAACTCCAGGCTGCTGCTGTTCATTCCGTTCAGGATAGCGCTGCGCTCAGACCCAGGAATACAGCTTGGTGCTTCAGTGCAGTTCAGAATCAAAGGAGATGAAATTCCATCACTAACAGAAAGCTAGGCCTATTTAGGCCTTTAAAATCTCTGTGACAAGTTCTGATAGAGCTGACTCTTCCCTGAAGAAGACGTGGAATAGAGAAAATATCCAAATGCAGGATTATGGACAACCTACCAAACCACTTCAAAAGGGGCAATTTCAGTGCAGATGACATTTTGTTCACCCCCTGTATTGAATAAAGTTTGAAATATTTCCATCTTTGTCAAGTTGATTTACAGTCCAGAGTTTGGGAAGAAGAATCAAATAAATAAAAAAAACCAAAGCTAACAAACAGATTATAAATTACAGACGAAAGGAAAATATCTTTTAATGTTTGTGGGCCATACCTTAAATGAATACTGGGTTCTGTTCACTTTGCTTCCATGCAAGATGGAAAATGTTGATTTCTACAGTGAGAAAGTTTATGCCAAATTTCACTTTATGTGAAAAGGTTTAAGCTCACAGAAAATCTTTCTGAGTGGCAGATTGCAGCACAACAGCTCTCAGACCATTAAATATTTTGCCATTGCTGTGTATCACCATAATTAATGGCACTCTGGGAGAACAGTACAGGAAATTAAAAAGATAAAATTTCCTTTTAATGAAAAGGAATTGCAGACATGAAAGACTACTACGTGGAAAAGGGAGCTTCACTCTGCAGTACTAAGAAAACTTGTAACCTGATTAAAAGGCATTTGCAAGCACAAAACTGGGTATGTTAAAAAGGTAAGAAATCTTTTCATTATAGTTACAATTCAAGTCGCCAGAACAAAGGAAGAAAGTTACATGTTCTTCCCCTAAAACAAAGGGGCTCTGTTCCATGCCTTTTGGGAAGGCAAAACCCCCCCTGAAAATCAAACAGGCTACGGAATAGCTTCAGTGTACTATTCTGTATCTCAGCACGAACTGTAACTTTAAATAATGACAGTTTCTCTCATCTTTTCACTCTTAAAGCACTTTGTAACTACAGCTCAGAAATACACGGACAGCGAAGAATTAAAGCAACTGAAGCTGAAATATGCTACTCAGGAATCCAAAGTTTGTTTACACCATTAGAAGGCACTCAAATATATATCCCCATAAATGACAAGGTCCCAGCAGCAAATTAACAGGAACAATTTTCCCATCTCAGGAGCTGTCAAGATGGGTTCTGTTAGCCAATTTATCTTACTCTAGCACATCTCTGGTGCTTGTCAATCAATATGTGAAACATTTGGTACTGATTGCCATTTTTCTATCCACTTCCTCTTGCCTCTCGTACCAGGCAATTTACTGCAAGTCAATCAAGGTTGAAGCAGACCTTGTTTAAATAAAACACTGTTGAGTTCTTTTCACACCAACAATTTCAAAAACAGAATGAGCTGTAGCTTTTCACATTTACATTTATACTACTTTTTCTGTTTTTCCCAAGTGCCATGCTAAAGCTCTAAGTCATAACTAAACTCAGTCAAAGGCTTAAGGAGGAAAGAGTCAGGGAAGATGAACTGAGTATAACTCTATATGCTTTCACTGTCAAAAACTCAGCCTATCAATGGAGACAGAGAACAAGAAAAGGCACTTCAGTAATCTGTGGTCATTTCTTTTTCACCCAGCTCGATCAGCTCTCATCACCACAAAGCGACTTCTAACTGGTCTGAACTTCTTCACTCAGGATAATTATTTCAAATATTCATCTATGCTGCAATTTTAAGGTAAGGAGGAGATCAACTATAACTGCATGTCACAAATGAAAGTATAAAGAAAATCACAGAATCACAGAACGTTAGGGGTTGGAAGGGACCTCGAAAGATCATCTAGTCCAACCCCACTTCCAGAGCAGGATCACCTAAATAAATTCTCCCAACTAAAATCTTGGCCCTATGTTAAATACACTGACAGCTTCCTTCTCACATCCAGAAGAAATAATCCCACCACAGCTCCAGGTCACATCACTAACTTGGCACTACCTTGGCATCACCTCTAAGCAGTGAGGGAAAGCAATATAGCAGACAACTTCCTTTACGATACAGAGTGTTACCTGATGTACAACATACACTTTTAGTACGTAACAATGAATAATATTATTAAAACTCTGAAGTGTTTCTGCACAGTAAGACTTGGCTTCACAAACAGCACCTATTTAACATTTCTACTGTGCACAATGCTATTTCAGTTTTTAGGTTCACCATGGATTGCAAAATTAAGAACGTGACCATTCACAACAGCAGAGCAGAAAACCACTGTCTTCTGAGGTAGAATGGCAATTAAATACCTGAAGCACACAGTTACGTGCTACAACTATGCAGACTGACAAGAATTTACCCAGTTTAATCCCAGTATTTATTAGATTCACATTCACTAAATCCAGTGACATACAACAGCAACAGAAGAAAACACAAATCAGATCAACCCCTAAGATCCTACAAGTAACATACACAACAGAGGACACAGTCCTTTAATAGCAAAGAGGCAAAGAAAGCAGCTATGGTCCTGTTCCTATTAATTAGATTATCCATTCCTGCCCTTTTTAATTTTAAATGATTCAGAGGTGTCAGACATTCCCCACTCCCCAAAAAGTATAAACATACACTAGCATATATATATGATATATATTAATAGTTGTTATTTTTAGTGCATATATGTATATATGATAGGAAACAAATCATCATAGAGAGAGATATATATCTGCTAGAAAATGAATGGCTTTTGAAAGAGATAAAAAAATATCAGTCCCTTCTCTGGCCAATAGCAGAAAATTGTTATAAAATTATAAAAAGAGCTTAGATTATTAAAAAGTATGTCTGATGTATGTCTCAAATTTGCCTGTAGTTAACACTTTGTAAAATTGCATGACAGCAATATCCCTAGCACTACTTGCTAGTACTTCAATACGAGACTTGGTATCTTCTGAATCTGTAGCACATATGACAACATACATAAAACACCTATAAGGGAGTCAAAGACTGAGTGAAAAATAAAGCAAATATATTATAAGGTACATACAATCACCAGCCCTATCCTCTGTGGTTTATAAAAATCCTTACCTTGTGCCAGCGTAAGGCATGATACAACACGAGTAGGTTCTATTCCACTATCTTTTGGATAAAGAATCCACTAACTTTAATTAAAAAGAAGGAATGTTAAATATTTTAGAAGCATTCATAAGAGAAGCAGAAACCTCTCAGTGTTTAGCCTCACTAGGAGAGTTACTGCAGGTAACCCTTCTGAGACAGTCCCCAATGGAAGGATCTTCCCTTTATGCTGCTGCTAGTAATAGGAAAATAATTACACAAAATACTTGAGTTAGGTGTATATCACAGACGTGGATACTGCATAATCACATACAAATCTATATTACGAACAGAAGTGTATGTGCACACATACGAGGATATGTGCTCTTCTAAACCTACCCAGAGCTGACCTTTCAGGTTTTTTTCCTCAAAAAAATTCTCACTACTGATGAGATGGAAGATGTACGTTCTACTTCATAGGGATGCTACCAAGAAAAAACCCCAGAACAACAACCACCAAACACAACAAACAAGAAAGGTGGACACAGGGAAATGTATTTCCTGCAAGGCAAAACAAGTTACATCATATTTGGACGAATCAGGCTAAGTAAATGCTTCAGTAACAACAGCCATTAGCCCACTATAAAAATTATCATAAAGGTAGTATAACAACTCCAGATTCCTAGTTGAGGCTTAAGCTAATGACAAAAGATAATGAGTGATTTTCTTGCCTAGTCTTCAGAAAATGCCTCCTACACTAACGCACGAAGAATCACACTTATATAACATTTATTTTATCACTTTCGATGATAGGAGAACAGTTACGGATTAATAAATTTTCCATTCATTCCACCTCACATTTCTAAAACACCTCTGAATAAAATTATATATATAAAAAAAGAAGCAGCCATTTTAATGCTCAGAAAGTTTTGGACTTATTCAAACCTAAACTCTGTCCTTAGCCAAGGCATGCATGGTACTTTCACTGTCCTCTTAGCTCTGTGGAAGTTACTCAGAGCTTACAAAAAGCTCGCATCTGGAACACAGGTTTACAGATGGGCTCTGTCAGTTTATCAGAAAGGCATTTCTTCCCAAATAAAGCCAAGCAAACAAAGCCCCTACAGCAACTGCTTATAAACCACCTCTCTTTGCTTATAACCACGACTGTCTTTTCATCACTAGGATATTCTTCCCAGCAGTTTACCAATTTCTTGGTATACGCTTTCCGCTTAGGAATGTAAAAGGGAACGTGAAATGCTTCTGCCATAGAAAGAAGCAACAAAGGATGGATTTGACAGCCGAACGCTCTAAACAAGCCGTTGGCTTAGGTCAAAATGGTTAGAAGACTGTCCCCTTCCTGACCGCCCACATCCCCAGGTCTTCCATCCCCCAAATCTGCACAGACTTTCCATTAGGGCCCTACAAAGACTGAACACAACATCTGACAGATTTTAAGGGAATGTAGATGAAGTTAGTAGGGGACAGAGAGGATCGATCGGGAGAGAAGCAGCGTACACAGCCTGACCCATCACCTGCCACAGGGTTACAAAGGAAGAGTTCAGGACAATTCACTCTCAAAAGCTGATCACACGTTTTACTATCCTTACCATTAGCCAGAAGTCCAGCATTTCTACCTGTTCCTATCCTCATTCTTACACCCCGCCCCCCCATCAAACTGCTTAAACCTTTAATTTTAGCCTGAACGTGCAATTTTAGCTGCTAAGAGACTTGCACTTCTCTGCCTCGCTACAGCTCCAGGGACTAATTGAGAAGATTACCTGAAGGCTTGAGGTCTAAATGCTCAAGGAAGAAAACTTTGCTTAAAATGATTTCTACGAAGAAGAACGACAAAAATAGGAACAACTGTGAGACCTTTCTGTCACTGGAGGATTTTCTATTTCAAATAATGGTATGCTGTGTGTTATCATGTCCTGTGAAAAAACAGTAATAACAGTATGCTTCGGTTATTTCTTTTACTGCAGTACATAGAACTCTTAAGTCATAGATAAGGAGCTTGTTTTCACTACAAATCAGAGAGGTAAAAAGGAGCCTTGATCTAAAAATATTGTAATTTAAGCAGGGGTGAAGTTTCTTCTGTCTTTGCTAACTTGCCACGGTGAACAGATCAAATCTGTTCCGCGTGTAAAGCTGCAAGAGTGCTGCTCTCCAGCTACCACCGAGACCATGCTGAAGTGGTACTGAGGACTAAATGGAGTAGATGTGTAAGAAAGAGTCCAAGACAAGTTTTTAAAATTCCGTTTTCCCTACTCTTCATGAAATGAAAACTAAAAAAAAAAAAAAATCCACACTCCTCTTCTATCTGAAGTCATGACCCCATCAAAAAGTGATGTACAGAACTGTTCCAGCAAGGTCGGTTAATAGAAGTAATACATCACAATCCAGCCCATTTGGGGCTTTTGTTCTTAAACACTTCAGTCAATGGGCCTGTTTGTTAACTCCAACAGATAATTACCATGTGCAATAAAAAATTCAAATTACGTTAATAGGCCAGAGAACAACGGCTGTTTCTGAAATCACTGGCAATTACGAGACATAATGGTTCTCAATTAAGCTGGAGGGTATTTTCAATCGTTCATAATTCACTATTTTAAAAGTATCATAAAATATATATAAATGTGAGCTGTTAATCAAACTTCCAGACCAACAGTGTAGCTGTTTGTCACAGAAAGTAATACCTATTTTTTTTTAATAGCTTTTTTTCTCCTGTGAACGACTGGTGAAGATATTTTTGGTGAAAGAAAGGTAACCAGAGAGGACTTGTTTCTCATAGTGCTCCTAAGTGCAAGTGGACCTACGCTCCTTGCTTAAGCAACTTTGGTTTCCCTTCGGCATACAGTCAGCAATCATGCATGTCATTACCAGTTCTATTTTTAGAGAGCAGCTCACTATATAAACTCCAATGCACGTGTGGATGTGAACGACAGGAGTTGCTGCCTGTCCGCTTGCAGATTTTTACTTCAGATATTTTTCAAGGGAATAAAATGGCCCAAAAGAAAAGGAAAAAAAAAAAAAAAAAGGACCAATTAAGGCCTAGCATAAGGCCAAGAAATCCTACAAAGCAGCTTTCAATTACAAGATTGATGCGCTGCAGATTTCCACCAAACCAAAACACACACCTCTAATAACTGAAGCCATTAAGGAAAGATCAATGGGTAATAATTACTATCCACACTTCCACTAATACTACCACTTACCCACCACACATGTAACCTTGCATTAGAAAAATGGCACGTTCAGCAATTGCTGAATTTTCATTATAACTTTACTACTTATGATCAATAATCAATTTTCTGGAGACATGCCTTGAATACCCCGAGTACCTGCATTTCAACAGACACATGGGGTGTATTCCTTTCAAAATCAACCACACCTCAACAAGGTATTCTCTAATCCAACCGCTTCAGTCTTCCTCCTGCCAAGAGGCAAAACTTCTTCCATTTTTATTCAAATACCTCTGCAGCCATAGTCCTGAGAAAGAGTAAATCATTCAAGAATAGTTTCTAACAGCAGAAATTTGTATTTTCATATTTAAACAGCAACTGTAAGACCTGAGCACAACACTGTGAATCAGGAGCAGAAGACAGTCATTTATCATCCAGACCTTAGGATCTGTTGAGAGTCTTTATTGTTCTGACCTCATTAAAACAGTACAGACCACGAGCTAACATAAATCTGTCTCTCTAACTATGTTCCTCTTTAATTTTTTAATAGTTCCACACAAAGGGAAAGCTTACAGCCAATTAAAAAAGGAGAAAAATACCATTATTTTTGCCCTGACAAACTCTTAGCTATTGGATTTGGTCATTTCACTTGAGAAAACCACTACTCCCACTTGTGAATGAATTAGTAATTACTCTGTTTATTGACTTCCCTTAGCTTTTTTTTTGTTTGTTGGTGGCATTTTTATTCCCTCCATTTTCACTCCCGGTTCATTTTCACTACTTACTTTTAAACTGAAAGCTCAAGAGTTACAGCTGGGCAAGTGCATCTATGAAAGGACCAAATTAGAATTCTAACTTCACTCTAAATGGGACAAAAACATTACCAATTCATTCCTACGCAGTAAAAACTGGAGTTTGTATCTCATTAAGATCATCATACAATACTGAGAAATGCTTAAAAGCATCTAGTCCTGAAGGAACTGTTGAGAAAATTGAAACTGAAGTGCTGATGAATGATAATCCAATGATACTGCTAAGATTTTGCTTTCTTGTACTATGTCTAGCAAAACACACATGTATAAAACCAATCCCACACCCGGCCAAAAGCCAAACAGGAAACCTCAATAAATAGCTACCATTATGTTACTTCATACTGATTGGCGTTGAGCAGCAGCCATCGCTTTACTTAAATAAAATAAAATCGAAAAAAAAGGTAGGGATTAAAGTCTCCCAGAATTCCCAGTGACCTCAGTAGCTGCTACGCACACAGAACTGTGAACAGAATATTACCATTAACATTATAATCATAGTAAACAAGCATCTGGCTGTCACTTAAAATACAGCTTTTCTCTACTGATAGTAAGAAGCATTTTCTGCTAATTTCTGTTATCTGTAAATCTCTCTTGGCATTCCAACTCTGCACTTAACGTGCTGTACACGCTTCACTTTATGCACAATGAACACTCGCATCAAGTGTCAGCACGTCGTCTTCTTATCTTAAAGACGGGCAGGGATTCATTCAATAAAATATCTGAAGAATAAAAAGGAATCTAAGGAATAAGCAGATACGTATTTATTATGCCACAGATACTCAACAGGAGCATATATATATATATTTATTTTCTTTTACATTGGGGAAATAATCATGACCTTTTGCAATAAAGCACTTTTATTTCTTGGCTAGCTCTGTTGTAGAATAGGAGCTGAAGTCAAGTTTAGATCAGTTACTTATTTGTTCACATATTGCAGCTCTAAATGAGCCAAGTGCTGAGTACATCAGCCCCGAGGGAATCCTACCTGCCCCCTTCCAAGTACACCGAGGTGCCCTCCACTATCCCAACAGGATAGCTGCCTGGCTGCAAACCAGAAACGGGGCTGCAAAAACCCCCACAGTTTGGGTGCCATAATTTGTGTGCTGTCAGACTACTGGAAAATTAATCTGCAAGTGACTTTAAAAAAAAAAAAAAAAAAATACAAGCTCAGTGCACAGGTAAGAAGCAGCAGCAGCCTTTAGAAATTAAACTTGTGTAACAAATGTCTCTCCTTCTTGATTTACTGGTGTAAATCACTGGCCAGCCAGTTGACTGAACAAGGAATGTCACAACTCTGCTGCAGGTTTTGAAATTCAAAGCTCATGAAGTATGTCATGTGCACCAGAAATAGCAATACACTTGTTAAAGAAATGAAAACTTTTTAAAAAATCTAAATTGACTTCAAATGGAGTGCCTATCGTTTTAATTTTTATTAAACTTTGTTTCTCATTCTCCCCCTCATTTAGATGCTTGCAAAATAAATATAATTACATCCAACTTCAATAACTTTGGTACCTTGAGCTGCAGGTGCTGGTATGCTGTATCTATTACCATATCTTAAGACCTTTTAAGAAGATTGCATTAATTTCTATGATAATTTAGAGCCTATAATGCATTCCAAGATGCGAATAGATGTTAATCACCACGGAATTATTTTCCTGTATACTAACGAAGTCATGCTGTAACCAGTAACTACTAACCTTTAAAATTCAATATTGCCACTGAAAGACTTGATTAAAATTTTGTTAGACTAACGATACTCCTGAGAATGGTTTTTAAAAAACAAATTAATCAACAGCTACATGAATTTCTATAGCCTTCCTATGGAAATTATTAGGACTGAAAATGTTTATAGTATTCATTCCACTCTTTGCCCAGTATTAATAGAAGTTATCCATGTATATTCATCTTCTGCCGCTCCCACAGACTTCACGTAGCAGCTAGCTCAAATACAACAGGTAGAAAAGGTTCTTCATTATTAAAATAGTATTATGCTCGATATACAGGTACATCACTGAGAAAGAGCTGACATCAGTGACTGCATAACCATCCTGATATTAGAATATTTATACTGAGAAAATAAGGCAAGAGTTTGACTCTGTGATTTAAGTCAAGGCTCAGTTTGTTTCATCAATTTGAACACTCTCTAACAGAGCAACATGTAGATTTAAATATTTATACAAAGAAGTGAAAATTGGTAACATTTTTCTGGAACAAGCCCATTTACAGCTTTTCCACAACCTAAAAGTAACTAAGGGATGCCTTTTCTGCATTAGCCTGTTCACTGTTGCTTCTTGACAGTTCTGTAAAAGATGGTGTACAGAAGGCAGCACATTGCTCTGTCACCATCAGGAAGGTGACCCGAAATGCAGGAATACTCCCATCTCTTCCAAAGACACTGCACAGGATGCGCAAAGCTCTCAGCTTTGCTCCGCCTTGCCCTCCAGACACACAGGGACACTGGTTATCTCTTCCACTGCTGCGTCGATACTCGTGGTACCGACTGTATCACACCTCAAATATACCTTCAGTAATCAAGGAAGAAACAGCCTTGGCAGAAATCACCCATGTGCTTCACAAATTGAACATTTTCACTTAACAACGGATAGTTTCAGCCATGCTTCTGCATATGAAGATTATAGCTCCATCTTCCCACACCTAGAATACTAAATTCCTGAGGATTTTGGGGAGTTCACTACAAAGCTCGGTTTTTGGTTAGAGAGTTAGAATCAAATTGACTATTTCAGCAGGAAGGGCCCTGCCACAGCCACCCTGTCCAGCTGCCTGAGCAGCCCGGGGCTGACCAAGCGACAGCATCTTGTTAAGGGCATTCTCCAAATGCCTCCCGAGCACGGACAGGGCTGGGGCATCGGCCACCTTCTCTAGGAAGCTGTTCCAGGGTTTGCCCACCCTCTTGGTAAAGAATGCACATGCAGAGTAACAGCTTCATTTTTGTGTCTGCCCAGATCCCAAGTGATTCAAACAACAGAGTCAGGCTGACATTTCAAAATCTCCATGTGGTTAAAATTTTATACATTGAGTTCTCAAAAAGGAAAATTACTGTTTTAACCTTTTTTGCCTGTAGACAAGCAGCAGGTTCAGACAAACAGCTGAAAGCCATTATGACACGGGGATGACTCAAATTGTTGCTCCCTCTGTCAAAAATTAACCTACATGCAGAGGTTTAACAGGGTGCTGTGATTCAGCAGCCTGAAGAAGACTGCAGGTACCGCTTTCTCATTATAAAGAGGATTTTTCCCACAAAGTCTCTTCTTACTTCTTTGAGGATTTTAAAACTCGCAATCACTTCAGTGCCATGCTTTAAGGTGGGTTTCAACTGCTGGGGTCTCTATGATGCTGTCAGCACAATCCTCGAAATCCATTATGATGTGCTGGATGAAAATCAGCTCTGACGTGAAATATATCTCAGAAAAAATAAATAAATTGGGGGGCTTAAAGATCAACTTTTATTATGATCACTTAAAAGACTTTGCAGTCTTTCTGGCATCATGCCTTATACTGTTGAACACTCTCAAATTCCGCTGCCTTCAACAGAAGTTCATTATGCCTTCCCAAAATGTGTCAAAAGGTAGAAGAAAACGAATAAAAGGCAGCTTAAAAGGTCCCAAATGCTCTGAAACCCACAAGTGTAACATTAGTATTCCAGATGAAATTTCAGCTTTGAAAGATACATTGAAAGATTCTGTAAGAAGAAGAGTTTATTTACTCTTAACATTTAAGCAGCTCACTTTACAAGATGAATATCTAATTGAGAAATTAAGTATTTAAAGCTTCATTTAAATAAAAAAAAAAACAACCCAGCAACCTGGGATTTATTTCATGGTCGGGTATTTTTGTAGCAGCAGCACTCAGTGCCATTTGAACAGTGACAGGATTTAAGCTGCCACCAGTACAAATTAAGCCATTAGTTGCTGTGTAAAAAAACTCAGAATCTTGAATTTTAGTCTCAACAGACAAGCAGAGGAAGAATTTATTCTCACACGTTTTATATAAATAATCACTTAAATCTGTGTTAAGTACAAAATACTTGTCAGCATAACAAAGTATCCGGTTCATACAAACGTGATTCTCGCCTTCTTCATTGAGAGAGATTTAAAAAAAAATATATAAAAAAAATAAAAATAGTAGCATAAAACAAAGGAACTGCTTGAGGAATTAACTAACTACTGAAAACACATGTGCAGTATATATAAAAAATACTAGAATGGCTACAGGAATTTTATACCTACAGAATGTTAGTAACAAGGAAGAGAGTTTACAAGTTGAATAAACACCTAAGGAAGGGGCTCAGCTGGAGAAGGCTCTGATTGAAGAAGATGAAGGGAGTACATGGTCCCTCACTTCAGCTGGGAAAGTCTCCAATGCCTCATCTCTTCCTCTAGCTGTCAACCATACTGTGTTCTTCAGTGCTCCCAGGAAACCCGAGACCCACGAGGGCTCAACAAGCTCGCCTTGAGTTTCTGGATGTATCCCCTGTGTCAGGTGCCATCTCTTCCCCCCCACAGCCAGATCCCCAAGCTGACACCCCATAGGTGTGAGAATGGACAAAGAAGCCAAGGCTTGCTTGGAAGGGAGACAGTGACAGAGAGTCTGAGAGGTTTCACCTTTCCTAGCCACAGGCCGTTCATTCCAGGTCAGTGGGTCACTGCTCTTGACTGGGTTTATGTTGAATCATAAACCTTCCCTTGAGGATGGAGGGATGCAAGGGGCACTGGGGCGGGGCAGCAAGACTTGCAAATCACAATGGTAAAGTTGAAAAGGAGAGAACAAAGGCAGAGAGTTGTAAAATCAGTCCAACTCCCTGGCTGTCTACTGTAATAGATCTTAGGCATTCTAACAGCGTAACCCTGCAACAGAGAGCGTTTCTAAATCAACATAATGAAAATCCTGGACAAGACTCAGCATTTCATTTGCTGTGACTCCACCGATTCAACACGATTAAACTCAATACACTGCACCAAAATGAAGATGGAAGTCAGGCCTATGCACATACTGGAGCAGGAGACAGGGAAAAGGAGTAAAAGTTAACATAGATAACTCTCAATATAGGAAAAGGATTAATGCTACACTTGGGCAAAAATCTTTCCTCCACACATCAATGCTTTACATAGTTGGAAAAATAAAGGGGCCTGAAGAGGCAACAAGCATTACGACTGCCCCTGGAAGCTCTGAGGCCTCCAAAGGATCAAGAGAGCACAGTAAAATAACACCATTTAGAAGATCTGAGGAGAAGACAAGGCAGAGCAAGTAACAGAAGTATCTGTATTCATAGGTACTCTTCTATTCTTGGTTCACAAATTTTCCTTCCCGATACCAACTCACAAATTGCATAGCTCAAAGAACGAGATAACAAAGTCAGTATAAATTGAAATTTTTAAGAACAGAAAGAGTTCAATAATGATGATTTCTTTTCTTTTTTTTTAACCAGGGAACCTCTGTAATATTGGTGACAGTAAATTTCCAAGAACTCCACAGCCAGATGTTTAAAAAGTGTTGAACCTTTGTGTAAAAGGTACATGAGAAACTTTAGCACTTAAAAAAATCATAACAGTTAAAATCCATGACAGCTGTTTTTGAAAATATTTTACTTTCACTGTAAAGCTGAAGAGGAATTTTCTATCATATAATTTATGATATCAGTGAACTCATGAAAAAACTAAGCTAGAGTTAGGAAGAATTTTCCCATTTACAGCATCACATTGCAATATGTGTACACACTATTGCTATTCTATGACTTATAATAAAGCACTTACCCTTCATCACTGTCAAGAATAAGACAATTACTGGAGCTACCCCTTCAGTCTGTTCTGCTGTAGAGTTGTCTGGTATATTTAGAAGGTGAAAAGTATTTTTGAAAATATTTTTTTAACTTGAAAGGCACAATGGATGCACCTCAAAAAGACTGCTTTGTAAGTAAACCTTTTTCAAAAGGCATTCCCAGATTCCAAGAATAAAATACATGAAGAGTTAAATATAAAAGTGTGCTAAAAGCTTAAGACTTGTTTAAAAATTAAAATCAGTGGTGATGCACAGAAAATGCCAACCCAACACTTGATCAGCATTATTCTTTACCAAATCTGGCTCCCTTCTTCAGTAAAGTATTTTGAGTCAAGTTTCTTTTTCAATTTAACAATTTCCCTAAAACTTCTCTCCCCATTTAGGCTGCACTACCTAACAAATGGCTTCAACGTCCTTTTCCTCCCTTGAATGGCCATGCATATTTTGCCAGAAACATGAAAAGTAGGAATGCAATTGCATTTGTGCTGATGCTAAATGTTAATAGATTTGCCTAAATGCCTGCTAATAGCACCCCTAGAATTAGCTAGACTAGTAGTGCATGCCTAATGTGTTGTTTTTGTTGTTGCTGCCTTAGCTGTTTTCTCCTTTTTTCTCAGTAACAAAAAAAAAAAAGGGCATTTTTAGCACAATGTTTCTATACATCTGCAGCCTGTAAGGCGGGCATGCCACTGACATCAGGTAACCCTGACAGAGCATCACCAGGATTATAAATCCAAACATTCTACTGTTTCCTTAAATTAAACACGAAAACTTTAATGTGGTTTTTTTTTTAAATTAAACATGAAAACCTGACTCTGCCAGCCAAAATACATCCTTCTATCACCTCTTCTAATTCCTCCAGGTCACTTCTTTTGCTAGAAAACAGCTCCTTGCAGATGATCAGATAATACTGTATTATGAAAACCATCTCTTGTACCAATTTGTGTTTGCAGTAGCTGTACAAATGCATCATGTTATCCAAGTCTTTTACTGTTTCAAAATATAATAAATGTAACAGTATTTTGGAAGACAACACCTTTCTTTTTAACAAGGTCTGCTGATTTCTAGCTCTCCATTGACTAAGCCACCTTGAAATGCTATTCTACTATTGTAGTGCAGGACAGATACTTAGTCCTTCTACTCCTGTTCAAAGTACACAAAAAAAGGCTGCATTCTAACTTTACTCTGCAGATAGGCACTGCCTATGGAATACTTACTAATAAAGGAATAAACACACTGAACAGAGAAAAAGCCAATAGCTTCTCCAGGTCTAAGAAACTAACTTTCAAATCTCTTAATTAGATATTCTGATCCTCATTCTAACTATGATAATATATTAAAAAAAAAACCAAACCAACAAAACCAAACCCCGAACTACATCTCTTTTCACCTCTGTCAATGGAAATACACCACTGTAAAGGGCATGAAAAAATAAGAATCCAGTCTCTGATTATATTACCTTTCAGAAAATTTGTTAGCATGTTATTAGCTAAATGTTTATTTGTTAATTATAGTTTTAATTAAGGTACAACAATAAATTATCTTTGCAACATTTCTGCAGCTATTTACAACCCCTGAGACTTTGATATCGCTTTCTGTATCTGTAAGGCTGACTGAAGTAAATTAAAGTTATACCAGAATGAGTGCACTGCGCTCACCCAAAATTCCTCCTGCAACTCGAGAGGAGGAACAGTGTGTTCCTCCAGATGACTCTGCAAACCACCACAGTGTAAACACAACAACAACTATTCCTACAAAGAATACCTCAAACCTGGCTTTTTTTTTTACAAAAGCAAACAAACAACTAACTGCTACACTGTCTGCATAATCCAACATCTTGCTACTGCCAGTCAAAGTGAGAGAGATGGCAGGACTGGGAAAGAAAAACCTGTATGTAATGGCTCCATTTCTTCATCTCAGAAACTTATGATTAACCTCTACAATAAGCTTCTCTTAGAGGGTATCATGTGCAGCTTTTCTGCACAGTAAGGCATATTCTGCCTGTACCAACAGGGCAGGAATGTCTAAAAAGTCTAGGCATAGGAATATTCCCCCTGGGTGGGCTGCAGTAAAACATGGCTCACCTACGAGCCATACATTTGTGGTGTAACTTGTGCCTTGGGTTGGATAGCACTGTCTTCGTGACCTGGCACAGAACAATAGGCCCATCTGATCTCAGATGAATTTAGAGAATGCCAGACCACTACAGACAGCAGGGTATGTGATAAGGAACACATCGACTAGAAAACACGCCTCCAAAGGCAACACATTCTGAGTTCAGCAGGAGATGCAGATGTCACCTGCTCAGAGTCTCAGCAATATCAACTTTCAGAATTCTGCAGGTCAGGGGCATTTTTCCAATTACAATTATCAAGGAGAAAAAAAATAAAATCTGTCTCCAGTATACACACTGCTGTGATCTGAGAAATAAGATAAGTCAGAATCCAAAGCAGTGGCTTTTCTTCCTGAAGACAAGAGAGCTGAATATGCCCTCTGAAGAAACACGTACATGACATTTTAATCTTTCAGTCACAAGTATGTATATACATGAGGCACAACTACCATTATGGTTCCTACCCAAAACAGCAGCGAGCTCCTTACAAAACATGGGACAGTGGGGGTTCCTTCTTCACCCCAAGTGCAACCCAGAGTAGTTCTATCATCCTATGACCATGTTACTTCAGTCGAAAGAAGAATGCCGAGTTAGTTTGGTAGGTATTCCAGGGTGACTGCAACAGAACACAGAGCTTTATTCATTTATGTCTCTTCTTCTGCCTGCTCCCCAATCGTATGGAAAAGAAAGAGCCACATGGATACCACTTCATACCACACTTATACATATCACCATCTTTTCCATCAGCCAGAAACCACAAAGAAATGCAAAACATGAATATTTGGAAGGCAAGTTATGTGTTGGATGATGAAAGCTCTGTGGCAATTCCAAGTGAAATACCTAAGTTCTGTTTTCTGTGGTTCTGATCCGTGGTTCCAAACCACAGCAGTAAGATAGCACTAATACAACTATATTACAACAGCTGCTTTTTTGGAATTGTTTCTATATTATTTGTACTTTTCTCACTACCTGTCAATTACCTGGATTTTTATGGTCAAAATGTAACAAGGCCAATAAATATCTGCCAAAAGACTTGCAAACAGAAAGAGGTTTTATAAACAAACCCAACAATCATTGTTTCACACCACTGATGAGGTCGATGCTCTGCTGACACAAGCAGTACCCTCTCATGCTGTGCATAAGAAGTCTTAAAAAAATTACTAAGATGTGTGTGTGCAGAAAATAAAATTCTTTAGACTGTATTTTGTATTTCCACACAATTACGAAAAAAATTAGTTAATACTAGATGGAAGTACCAATTCTGTTCTTTAGTATGAGCTTTTGGAAACAAATGGGAATTAAGAAATGATGCAGTATTATTCAAAAGAATTAAGTGCGTCAACCTGAGAAGGTTTCACAATTTTCCAATCAACTCTACTCAGAAGGGAGGATTGCTCCTCTTCCCCTCCCCCCTCCTTAAAAAAGAAAAGAAAAATGTTTTTCCTCTCTTCAGCCAAAGTACTGCAGTAGAATGGCACTTTAGTTTAAAAGGGACTGAAGCTTTTTCCATTCCTGTGCTTTAAAAAGTCTTTCAAGTGTTGCTATTTCTGTATCCTTCTGGTAAGTTCATTTTGCTGTGTTAGTTTTGCACTGAAAGGACAAGACTAAGGTCAAGGTTGCAAAACAACCTTGTGACATAATGAAGACCAGTCCTGTCTGTCTAATGCTGTGTTGGTTATTAACATCATCTTTTTTTTTCTAATAATATTGTGTTATTAACCTCACACTGCATTTCACAACCTTTGCTTCATAAATATATATATACACATACACTAGCTAAAATAACTTAAAATAACTGAAAAACACCATGGAAGAAATGTATTCACCTACAGCAACAGCAACTGACAGCAAATAATTGTTAACTTGTTACCTCAAATTTTCAAAGAATGCATTGAACATCATTATTTCTTCAGCCATGATGTTTGATTTCACTATACAGACGAAAAATATCTTGCATTTACAATGTGCTACACTCAAAAAACGACTCTTAGCTGGTTAAGAGATAGCCTAAACCCAAGCATGTTGTAAACAAACCAGGGAAACATATGATGACAGCCACACAAAACTTACACTGAAAAGATGACACAGAGAAGCAGATGCTGCACCAGATATACTCTTAACATGTAGACTGGACATGTTAACTGTACATTGATGTTGAAGAAGAGCTGCACAGATATATAGTACTCATTCTCCAGCTCCCTTAAAGTGAAACAGTTATAAAGACCAAAAGAACCTCCTGGTTTTCACAGCCCTGTCATGACCTGAAACTGTGAGTCAGAAAATCACATCTCTGGCAACACGCAGCACATCCCTAACTTTACTTTGAGAGGCAGAGTTACTGTTTGCTGGGATGCAGGAGGAACTAGAGCCTTTTTGGTCCTCTGTTCCAATCACACTGTGCACAGGTTGTCCTTCCACATCTGGCCTTCTATGACTGCCCTGGAAAGCCCCCTATTCCCTTCATTTACATCAAGCCATTTTCTGTATCTGTTTACAAAGAGGCTGATACTGTCTTTTCAACAGATGTTCCAAGTGTTCTCAGTGTAGCCCTCCACAATTTGTAGAGAAGCATACTTCCTCTTGATCTCACTGTTAAAGTGTATGCACCTTTGTAATTCGGGCTTCATTCGTTTTTCTTATCCATGCCATTTCTGTCATCACGTTGTCAACCTGTGCTTCATTCTTTTAATAGAAAACAGTTTGTGATTGAATGCCTGGAGAAATGAATCCTGAACGATGTGTGCTTGCTCCCCTGAGAGCTGCTGTCCGCCAGAGACCTGCACAGGCACATCCACTGCTGGCAGAGGGGAGAGCAGCTTGCAAACGTGGCACTGGCCGTTATTAATGGGCTAATTCCCAACCTTCTCAGATCTGCACGTTATTTTGCTTCTGGGGATGCGTCCTCTTCTCTTGCACCTTTCTCAGGTTACGCCCGAGAACATTTACTGCCTCCACATTGCAACCTCTCTCTACCTACTCAAAATTTACTCTCAAAATTTTCCTTACATGTCTGGTTGCATAGGCACTAGAAATTTCTAGCTCAAGTACAAGTTTCTTGCTCCAGTCATAAATTTTTATTTTTGGATAGAACTGACATCACCTTCCCTGAACAGTTCACAGCTTGCTTCTGTACACCACTGCACAGAACTTCATTGTCTGCCTAAAAGTATGGGACTGAGATATACTAACCTATACTAATATCTTGCAGCCCCAAGAAGGTAGAGAACAACTGGATTGTTATGGTTGCAGTTGTCTATGCTCTTGTACTTTAAATGTAGGGATTCATTTATTTTTTTTTAATTTGACTTCTAATTAAATAGAATTTTACTGTTCTAGGCTTAAAAATTGATAATTAGGATTTCATTTTATATTAGTACTAATATAATCCTACTTGGGAGCTATTACCACTAGCAAATGCTAAGATGAATTCATTTGTCTCTCTTAAAGCCTGAAAACATAAACCATTATAATAACTTTGAATCAGTCTCATCAAGCAGTTCAATATTACAGTGTTAGAACTACTGTAATACTCACAGAACAATGTTTCAAGTGAGGAATACAACTCCACATTCTTTGTCAATATTGTAACTGCAGTTTATGTGTGAAAAATTGGTATTACTCTGATTCATGGAAAGCAACTCGTGTATTTTGGCAGAAACCTGAATGCTGATTTCTTCCATTGGATCTTAATAATCTGAAACCACTGTTTGGTGACTGGTTTTTTTTCCTGTCCCTATGCTTATCATAGCACACAAGCCCATCAGGGCAGACGTCAGCCACTGAAAAGCACTTAATACTGTATAAATGATAAATAAATAATGCAACAAGGTCATAAAGCGACAACAAGAGATAGCTGGGAACATTAATACGAAATTGTACCTTAGTTGCCTTTATGAAGAAGATATGGTGAAAAATGGCATGTCGAGATAGCAGTTGTGTGAATATTGACATCTTTCAGGAGTACTGTTTTTTGAAAAAATCAGAATTAAAAAAAATTAAAATAATCAATCCTTACACTACTTCCTATCTATCAGCACTTGAATGAGGAATTGTAATGGTTCCATGATTCACTTCAATCTTCCTGAGCTACGTCAAAAATATACCTTACTCCTGACTGCTTTTTCCTTCAGATAAGTGTCTGTCTTCATACTGTATTTCTCAGGATAAATTGTATGGTGACACTGTTCTCCACAACAGCCATTAGCTCTTCGCTAGATCAACCACTAAACCAATACATACTTAGTTTAGGAAGGTTGAAGATGTTCTTCAAAACAGAAGTAGTAAGATTGCTGGACCTCTTTTGTATGTGCTGTCACACGAGAGACATGATATATACTTGAGAAAGGTAAGTGGGAATTTTCCATTAGATTTCTGCCATTTGGAAGTTCAATCACAGGAAGATGCAGGAAAAAACAAGGAGAAGCAGAAAGCAATCAACTGATTCCATGAAGTGACCTACACTATACAATCCAACCCCAAATGTTAAGTCAGAGTCTGACTAACAACACATGTTAATAATTATGGGTTACTTCAAACGTCTCCTATTTTTCACTTGTGGAGCTGATGAAAAATGCTTCTAACGTTTTGAAAGTTACCATGTATGATGGTTCTTCTCACGTCTGAGCACACAAGAGACAGACCAGCTCCTTGTTCACAATGCACGAGCTGCACTAGAACACACCAGCTTACTCAGAGAGACCCAAGCTTATTACCAAGCTCATGGGCAGTGGAGGGGAGACTCTCGGGCTGATCAATGCATGGAGCACAACCACTACCAAACTATTTTGAATTTTCTTAAACTGCAAATTGTTGACACTCTGATGTGCTGGCTTCCAGCTATTACATAATGGGTAATTAGACGTTGAATCTTCAGTCTACATGTGAATTGTTTTTCTGAGTCCTTTAATGTAATCTGGGGACAGAAAGAATTTTGGGCTGTCTCCGAATAACAACTTTATGGACAACAAGCTTACTTTCTTTCCCTTTTTTTCTTCCCCAACATTTGTTAGAGGTTTTGATAAATTTCCTTCCCTCCTCTCTGTACACTATCTGTAGGTATTTATCACCACACTATTAGCTCTTCTATTGGTCACTAACAACTTTCAATGTAGCTTTCTGGCTGCCACTAGATTTCCACACACCCCCCTGAAGAAATGACTGTATATTCAAGTAGTTACTTGTTTCTAATATATATATATATTGTCTCTCTTGTTCAGCATTCTTTTTTTGGTGAAATTCAGAACTTCAGTCTCAGCCGTGTTTATTCTATCCCATGCCAAAATGACCAAAGCACAAGCTAACCTCTGTGGTCAGGACTATTCAGAAAGAGGTGTAAGTGGGTGCTTTGCTTGGAGAGTGTAGTGGGGAATGTTCAATCAACACAGCTCTTAAATTTAAAAGGAGATGCAAGAAGGCAGATGCTGGTTGGCATGTGCAAGGAGAACTCTCTTGCCCTCAAGAACTCAACAAATGGAAGAAGCAGCTGGAACCCGAGCTCCTTCCCCTACATTCAACATAACTGGGACTGCACACAGGCCTCTTGCTTTTGACCTTTTCAGATTCAGTTGAGTCTCATTTCCTCAGGGTTTCCTGCTCACGATCCTACCACCACTTAGGTACACCTCTGATCTAGTAAAATCACATTGTTGTTACAGAGATATTTAAGTAACAATAATAAACCCAGAAAGAACAGATGATCAACACATGTAATTGTCCAAAGCGGGCAGAAAATCTTTTAGTAAAAGTGGTTATCAAAATTTAGAGTAAAATACACCACGGTCTTACGTACAGTACTGGTGAACTGCAATCAGGCTGCGTGCAAGTTAGTAAAAATCAGAACAAAAAAGATTTATACTTGAACTAATCAGAACCTTACAGGCGGTATGGAAAGTACTCCTGAATTTTTGATGTGCCATGCTGCTGCTTAAATTTTGAGAACTCTTGCTCTATGTGATACAAGCAGCCTGTTGGGCCCCATCAAATAAAAGTCTACATTGGCGAAATCTCAATTTCTTGAGACAAATCTGGATGTCAGACTACAGAGAATGATGTGTACTGCTGAATGAAAAAATGACCTTTGTGAAAAGAATTTAAGGGCTCTAAAAAGCCTTAGTGTGCAGAGTCCTTTGAAACTACAATAATCCACGTGCTTACCCTACAGTGCTTTGGAACACTATCCTTCTCAACATACATACAAACAAAAAAGCCCCAGACCCAACAGAGTAAAGGGTTCCTGCAAAATTCCTATCAAAATAATGTCTTTAGAAACCCAACCAACCCCCCCCCCCAAACTTCTTTCTGTAACTTCAGAATAGAATGTCACAATCTGCTTACTCTTGTAGGGTTAAATATACATTCTATAACCTGTCAACACAAGTGAAATAATTCGATATTGTTACAGATTCAGCTTTATTCTTACAGTTTCAGCTTTTATTTTATTTTGACCTAGTTTGGTGAGATTAAGATGTTTTATCCCTTTTAATGCGTACCTGACCTCAGACTCTGACATGTGAATTATTTAGAAGTTAGTATTATCTTTTACAAAAGACAGTGCTTCAAACTAGTCAGCCTAAGCTCCCTGGCATACACAGAATTCAACTGCACACACACAAAAATGCAACTTTGCTACAAATACCTCCTAAGCATTTTTTAATTGCCTTCGATCTAAAAGCTCCACTCCCACTTCACACAGAAGCGTCACTGACTTTGCTTTATCGAGCAAGCCTGGGAATAGAGTGGGAAAGGAGGCTGTGCCAACTCTATTGAGGTCAAGTGGATTGAAGTCTGCTTGTGCTATCTGAATCACACATTGGCAGATGAAAAGACATGCCTTTTACCATCTGTAAATTTCCATGTGCCAGATTTTGGCAGCCACGCAACCTAAAGTATTGACTTCACCGAGGTACACAGAAAGAAAAAAGGACACGAGAAGTTTTTATCTAGATTGAGCTGACAGCACTAGATAAAATAGTTTATCCTACGGTTTAACTGATGTAAATTGCTCGTCCGTATAGAGATGTTAGGAGGAAAAAAACGTACTAATCATCTCTTGATGTCTCCATAGCTTCCCTTCCCCATTTTAGAAAAAAACCAAATCTGTGGATTTTTACAATTGCCTTGAAAATGCCATTTTACTAAAACTGAAGATACATACAAATGTCTGATCCTTTCAGGGCTTGTACTCTCAAAAGACCACTGCAAATGCAAATAGCTATAGTTGTTACTGAGGAAACAATGAGAAGAATAAGAATGGCAGTGGGTGAGGACAAGGAACAAGATACGGGAGAGAAATGATGTTCCCTGCAGCACAAAAGCTGGAATCTAGTTCTGTTTTGCAGTAATAAGTCATGTGGTAGTCTGAGGATAACTTCCATCAGCTCTGTAAACCTCACAGTCTATTCCAAATGACCATGGTTTCTGCTTTGTCCAGAACCAGTACACAGTGGTGCGGCAAAATATTTTTGGCATATTAATACATTCTCCCCTTTGCTCTCCCCTTGAGATTCTAATCCCCTTCATATTAACCCCTTATTTTTCAAAAACCTATACTGAATAAACTGGTATGATATTTTCCCGCTATCTGTCAATGCTTTTTAAGGAAAATGGTATTTTAGGGTTGGGTTTTTTTGTCAATCAGATGTCTACTGGAGCCAGAAGTACACGACAGGATCTGCGCTTTTACATTGTTGCTTTCCTCTCGGCACTAGCACAAATGAGGTGGTGACAGTTTAAAACAGAAAGATGAAAAAAACCCAAACAAAACAACCAACAATTTTAGTGAAAAAGTACACAAAAGGCAGATGTGGAGATGTGGTCTCTCTTACTGCTCTTAATTCTGTTTGACTGTCCTTTTGTGACCTTTCCTGGTTTTCATACATTTAGTTTCAGGATCCATAAACTTCCATCTGAATCATTTACATTAAATGGGATGAAGAATGTCAAACTGAAGCAAAACGTAATAGAACTAAAGAAATTCTACAGATTAGCTGAAATTTTGATCATCTGTACTCTAAAATGGCAGAAATTCCTTCACAGATACACTAGAAGCAAAACCCACCATTTCTGAAACAGAAAGAGGAGAAGCACCAAAGCGTGTCACAGAGACACTGCAGCTACCGGGGAAAAGCCTTGAAGCCAATGCAAATCTGGCAGAATGGAGCTATCTGGATCCAGGGAAGAAAGAACGAAACACGAGCTACATGAGGTATAAAAATCAAGCTTTTCATCTACCTGAAGTACCAGAGGCAACGACAAAAAAAAAAGCAGAACTGTCAATCGTGCACAAAATATGGGAACTTGCAAATGACTTTCACATGTCACGAGGTCCAAATATTTTACAAGATAGACACTTAGAGGTACCGAAGACACAGGCAGCATCTCGCTGCACTGCATAGGATTAAATCTGCTTGCAAATCTTCTCCAGCACTGACCAGCACTGTGCACTCTCACAGACACTGCAAGTCCACTACGGGAGAAGGAATGGATGAAATACCCCAGCTCTGGTTTCCATAATTTTCAATTAAACTTCCTTTTCCATTGGAACATGGATCACCTGCTCCACCATGCATACTTCTGTGTTATTAATTTGTTAGCTTGCTCGAATCACAGTTGAAAACCTTTCAGCCTTGGTTTGCAGCAATAAATTCAACTGACAGCTGAAATTTGGAACGCTCACTTAATATTGATTCTGAATGTAATAACAAGCGACATGACCTTTTGGAGGGTGTAAAATATGGCTGCCACAACATCTGTGCCACATTTCTTGCTGTTTAGTAATATGCTGTAACAGCGTGGAGCTGGCATTGAAGTTAAGCTTTATTATCAAGCAGATCACTTCATCTCTCTGGCTTCATTAAAAAAAAAACAACCCACAAAACCATACTCTTCACCCTGCTCCCAAAACACTTCCCAAATCTAGAACTCGTGCACACATCATTGTTTCTAAGATCTAATTTCTTTCCCAGGAAGAAAAGAGATATTGAGCTACTAAAAGAGATCCCCTCTGTCAGACCTGGCAGGCTGAAATTCAGTGCATGGCTTTAGTCAGGGAGGAGAAGAGATTTTACATCAAGTATCCCAACCAAACATCTATCCAGTTACACTGTTCATAGTTATCTTGATATGTATGAGAAAAACACCTTTACATCTTTCCTTCCATTATAATATATAATAAGAACACATTAATACCATTGCTGTGTGGTCTGGCACCACAAACACCATTTCATTTAGCATTACCCCAAGATACCTTGAACTAATTTTGCTAGGCTGGATACAGGTTGGTTCCTTTCAGTCATTTCCTTTGAAGTGCTGTATCTTTAAAATAAAGTCCAAGTAGGCAGAACACCAATTTCTGTGTTTTTTAAAATCCAATTTGAGTAACTTTGAATTATCCAAGCAGTCTAAGTTTCAGACCCAGAATTCTGATAAAGAAACCATTCCCCCACAATGTTTGAAAAATAATGTTTTAAGTACCTCCTGACATTTTTTTTTGTTGGCATAACAAATAAACTGAAACAGTGAATCCCTGTATCCTTATGAACAGCACCTCTTTGATCTCCTAATGAACATTTAACACAATGAAGCAGATCTTTACCGTGACAGTTTCATTTTCTATTTTGTGACTGTAGTTACTACATTGCCAAACACTTGGTAGCAGCTAAAATTCTAAATGCTTTAAAAGTTACCATTCAAGAAAAGTTAAGGACCTTCATAGTTTACAGTTAAGTTTACAAATAAAAGACCTGCTGGCATACTAACAAGTAGCTATAATACGAAGAATATGAAAATATTTGCTTTTTAAAACTCTCAATACACCATTAGCAAGCTTTGCTAAAATATATGCCTGTTGTAGCCTTATGGCCAGTAGAGGTGTAACCAGTATCAAGCAGCTTTTGAATACCTCACAGGTACTGAGCATCAGAGAGCTGCTCTTTTAGTAAATCTTTCACAAACAGCTGCAAACACAAAGAACTGAAATTTATGAAAAACACACCAAGTACATAAAAATATTCCGTGTGCCGTAACCTTGGGAGAGTAGGAACAGATTCCCAAAATGTAAGTGTCAAAAAGCCTTACACTTCATTGCATGCACCTACTGACACATACAATTCACACTTACTACACTTCATAAATATATGTATATTTGATTATTACCAAAGGCAGAAAGTAATCTTTAATTATTACATTCTTAAAGATTACATGTAATCTTTAATGACTACTAGATACTCAGAATGTGAAGTTCATTTAGATCTCTTACATATACACACTATCATCTAGCCATTTTACATGTATGCTCTGAATATAATTGGAAGATCAGCAGCTGAACCGATCAACTCTCCCGTTGTGCCAGAAGAGATGAAGCTGAGTCTGTAAGATGTGATGAATGACTGCTTGGGCAAGGTGTGAGAGAGCGACTGAGAAAAAAGAATTGTTCAATTGTTTCAACTACAGTGTAGTCTGGGAGCCACCTGAAGGAGTTGGGAGAATAAAATAAAATACTTTAAAAGCTGTAACTGACCTTTTGAGTTCCCTCCAATCCCATAATTAGCTATTATCATTGAGGAATAAATCTCATGAAAGGTGAAAGTAGTAGGAAAAACATGTTCTTGGAAGCCCTGGAGAACTCATGGGTTTGGTCTTCACCTAAGCTTCCGTGTTACACGCAGAGTGTCCAGAAACTCCAGTAGTTTAATCTCTGCTGAAGTGTATTTGAAACCCACACCCTTCAGCTGCAGGACAGCTGCTCCCTTGAAGAGCAGTATTTAGAAGTCCTGCACGATGGAATCAGCTGAAGTTTCAGAGATAGCCATACACTTACAGTTTGGAAACGATTTCTCACTACGTAATTGTATTAGACTTGAGAGTTTAACCGAACAATGAGGCTTTTGAGTTCCAAGTACTACATACCAAAACCACAGTGATTTAGTCTCAACAGTTTCAAACATGTCTTCCTTAAAGGCTTCAATCTCGTGCTGCTGTGCACCATGAAACTAGCTGCCCTCCTTACTGAGATGCTGATGTGGCCTTGCTTGCACCCTCTGAGGCATCAGAAAAAGCAGAGGTAAACAACCAAGAATTGGATTACTCCTACATCCTCAGCCGAGATAGAATTCAAACCTAATCTGATTATATGTATATTATGAGCCACTAAGAATCTTTCTGCAGCAATTACCAAGCTTCTACACACAAAAAAGGGCATTTTATTTAGCACTGGGCTAATCTATCAAGTGGTAAGCTTCAAAGGGAATGCTGGGGAAAAAAAACCCAAAACCAAACAAAACCCCCCTGAAGTAGGTTTATAAAGCAGGGATATTTCTTGTTATTGAGCTGCAAAGAATTATTTCAGACTCCTAAATGCACTGACAGACTTTCAAATAAAGTGATATAACTTCCCTAAGTTCTAAAAGGCTCCAGAGCAGCAGTTGGAAATGCTGCCGTCCTTTCTGATACCCACCTCCAACCCAAGGAAGGCAGGCATGCTAACTAGCAGGGCTGACACCTGCCTTAAAAATTCATAGCCAAGATGATATGATAATTACTTTCATGCTTTTTCATTGTAGCTAAAATTTGACAGACAACCAAATATGAGCTATATGTTTCTTGATAGATAAAACAAGGCTGAAAATGAAAAACTGCAGTAATACAGTATAATGTTATACATGCATATGCTTATGCACATCTGGAAAACTAGAACTTTAAGAAAGCTGCCAGTAAATATATTAGGATAGCACAAGAACACAAGCACGCAACATGGAGTGAGACTTGAAAGTAAAGGAGGAGGAGCTGTAAGTGGAGGAGGGATGCAAGAGGGAAAACCACAAGAGTCACTTGCCACATTCCCACTCACAAGCGAGGGCATTCAGACACTTTCCTCAGGTGTCTGCCCACTACTGTGGGCCAAGTTTTGGCAGCAATCAGTAAGAAATTCCAGTTCACTCAGACATTTGTGACATGATCCTTTTCACAGAGAAATAGGAGCATGCATGACTGAAAAAGGACCAGTGATTTACAGAAGACAAACAAGGAGGAGAAAGAGTCCCGCCTGACTGCACAGAATCCCAGTTTGAAGAGATCATGAAATGATTGAGTTTGGGATGCTGAGAAAGCCTGGGAGGGCAACTAGCAAAAGTCTGGAAGCTGACCTTGAGAGTAGACTTTGGTGTAGTCAAGGACATGTTTGACAGACCCTCCTGGGGCCCAGCCATTAAGGCTATGTCCAGGAGGGGTGGCAGACAGTGAGGAGACAGTGAGTCAGGGATGGACGAGTAGGACTAGAGAGGGTTTGCCAAGAGCGTTGGAAAAAATTGATGGATATTGTCATAAAGATGACATTCACTTGTGAAAAATCACTGCGATGGGAGCAAGCCCTTGCTCCTGTGACACTCATCTAAGAAGGGCAAGCAAGAGAACCCAGGGAACTACAGGCTGATCGACCTCACCTAGAAGGATGCCCGGAAAGAATCTAAACTATTTCTCTTCGGAAACCTTTTCCAAGAGCATCGGTGGCAAGAAGATAATTAGGAATAGTTAACCTGGATCCACCAGAGGGCAAATCATGCTTGATCAAAATAATTACATTCTACGATGAAATGACTGGCTATGGAGGTGAGGAGAAAGCAATCAATGTTGCATTTAGTTTTTAGTGAACCTTTCGACACCCTCTCCCACGGCATCCTCAACCGCAAGATGAAGAAATACTGTTTGGACAAAAGGACTTCTCGGCGAGCCAAAAGCTGAGTTGCCGGGCTCAAAGGGCAGGAATTAATGACTCGATGTCCAGCTGGCACCCAGTAGCAAGCAAAATACTGCAGGGATATTAAAGTCTGTATCATTCAACATCTCCATCAGAGACCTGGACAACGAGACAGCAACACCGCGCTGAACTGCGGGACTGGTTGACAAAACAAACTGCAGCATTTCAATCCAGAGGAATCTTTAAACAAAAGGCATGTTCTGCAGGGAAACACAGAGCTCTCTGAAGGTGGTGGAATAATCCCAAACACCACTGCAGACTGGGATGTGAACAGCTAGATGGCAGCCCTGCTCATGTCTATCTTTATTACTGGGGAATTCAAAAATATCTACTCTGTGGCCTGAGCCTCCACAGGCAAGTGACTATCCTCTTTGTTACTCTCAATACGCAAGGAAATACAAATTAACTACAGTTTTAGAATATCATAACATATTGGGAGTAAAATGCTGTGTAGGTTGGTTTTAAATAAATAAATAAATCTATCTATAACTACATGCATTCTATAAAAATAAGTGACCCTGGCTCTAAAGAGTAAACTTTACATTTTTATCAAACAGAATATGAATCTAAAATTAACCACACATAACGACAAAATAAATTCCACGGATGCAATAAATTCAAAGTCATCATAGCACACACAGTTTTGAATTCCTCCTACAAGAGAAGTGAATTCCCAAGCAGCACGAGTGCCACCAGCAGCGAAGGCAGCGGGGGTGCACACCAGGCACTCACACCATGGGCGCGGGGCCGCAGACATCAGAACGTGTGATCTCCAAAACTGACTCCAGTGTGCCCCTCGGACAGACAGACAGACAGACAGGGACTTCAGGGGCTGCACTCCCCGAGCTGACAGCTGTTCGGATGTCAGGTACAGGCTCTCACACAAGGCTTTTGTAAGTGACACAGAAAACACATAATATGAGTTCCTAACTACAGTTTTACTTCTGGACCCAAAGGGCAAACACCTGAAAAACAAGGCAAACTCTCACCGCTGAAAGCACTTCTTGCAGGAATTCTCTGCCCAGCTTCACGAGAGTCACTTTCAGATAAACTCAAGAATGTTTATTTGCCTCTATGTTGTTCCTTCAAAAGAAGTCACCTGCCTAATGACAACCACAATGCATGCTGTCCAGAAGTATTTTAATAACCTATTCTAATTCCACACTTTTACAACTCCGTTTGGGGGTTAGCAATGCTGTTGCTCTGGAAAATTTTTACTTGCTACTGTTTAAACTTATCTAACATGAAAGCCAAGTCAAGGGAAGGTTGCAAATAGGATTACTGTTTCTTATCCAATTTCTGGAGAGCATTTTCAAACTGTGACAAGTCTTGGGACTCTGCAAACTTGGCTATGTCTCCAAAGGGTCTACAACAGACAGCAGCTAAAAATTAGCACCTCTGGGCTCCCAGTGTCCTCCACGGAGAAGCACGTGGCAGCAAGACAACTCATGCCAAAGGAGAGAGCAGAGGAATTAACCAGTGAGAGAATTTCCAACGAAACGCTATTCTGTCTTAACTTAAATACTTAGGATGGGCTTCAACTAATTCCAACAATTCAGAACTAGTTATTGAATTGTAACTCCTCAAGTAGCTAGTTACCTCTGCAGTTAATGGCCAGAGATACACATTGCACCAGGGCAACTTCTCCCATGCCATCCTAAGACGGAGCGTGCAGGAGGGATCACTCAGTAAGTGTCTATCTTATTTCACTGATGATTAGCTCTGATTAATAGCGTGTCTTTTATATTAGCAGAAATTAGACAAGATGCATTCTATCTTTATTTTCTTATTTTCAAAAAGTAAGAATCTTAAGCCCTCAGGCCAGAGGTTATTTGGAGCCTATAGAACTGTAGCATGTCACGTGTGCCATCTCCCTTTAATCTCTTCACATATTAGCATATGCTACTCTTTATTACTGTTGAATTCGGCACTCTTTATGTCTACTGAGTCATGTATGTTCTATTCTGTTAATGTGACTAACCTCCTTACTTGGTATTTTACTTCAAGCTTCTGCTCCTAGAAGGAGCTGATTATTTGAAAGCCTCAGCATTACAATCGTCCTAGCTGCAGGAAAAGACTTCTTTTAAAAAAAGATGCGGGTGTAGCCTAAGGAATTAAAATAAAAGGTCTCCAAAAATAATCCATTTATAGGAAATAAGCTTGTGATATTGTCAGACTTAGTACATAACCTGAACTTCAAAATTCCCCTTATTTTTAGACCCGTTATTTAACTATACCTATATTTTAACCGTGTTGATGGAAAGAAAGATGACAGCCACACAATCATCTAGACAAAAGATCAATGGCTAATTTGCATGTTTACTAGTATTCTACATTGAAAGACAAGGGTGGCTTCTCCCCAGTAACCTCCCCGCACATTTGGTATTACAGCAGTGACTTCTCTCTATATTTTTAGGTTGTTCTTTCATTCAGCTGCTTTCTTGCATGGGGAAGCTCCCAATAGGCAATTCCACCCACTTCCCTAACTTCACAGCAGAACTGAAGGCATAGAGGCTGTGTGTAAAGGCTGACCTGCTGACACAGCAGCTCCAAAACCAGCTCCTTCCATCATCACGTGTAGAGTCTGGGCATACACATGACACTGCACAAGTGGCAAGATGTTAATCTCAGGCTGTGGGTAAAATTTATCTTCCAAAGCTTTATCATTCTATGACTGTACTAGATAAACCTCAGAGTGGATGTTTACTGTGAGAGCTGAAGGGTTCATCTACATATTCATTTGCATGCACGTATCAGCCTGCCGCGAAAAAAAAATAAATAGAAGAGAATAGGATTGGTGGAGATCTCCATTGACACACCAAGCATGAACATTTACCCAGCAATCACAAATACACATTCTGACAATGTTTTTCCATCCCAGTATGGAAGTGGAGACCAGAATAGCAAAGAGTAGGAAAACATGCCCTCAGAAACCCATGGATTTCAAGTATCGCCCAGGAATATGAAATGACTAAGAACAGAGAAATGCAGGACATTCTCTGGAACCTCTATAACTATGATTTTTTTTTATTTTTTTTTTTAACAGGTGAAAACATATTCACACAGTCAAGTGGAAAAATATTCCAAGCAGCTTATTAATCACAAATAGAGAACAAACATATCAGTGCAACTGAAAATCATCAATGCTAATGCAGAAGGTATCTCTGATTAGAAAAGGCTCAAAAATGATTATACAGATGAGCAAGCCTGATTTTGGGGATCATCTTCCTGCATCTGACATGTAAATGTAACTATTCTGATAAATCAGAGTAGGAAGCAGCACAGTGTAGTACTGAAAGATGTATTTTCGCTTAAATTGATTTGACCAACTTTGAGTAAAGAAGCTGTGATTAACTGTGTGTTTACCCGTTGCTCTGCAGACAGGTTGCAACGCGGAGATGTAAACCACGCAAACCATGTTTTTCAGAGCGGGTCAAAATCTCTTCTTTTCATACTAAAGTTTTCTACAACTAATAAATTTGTGACCTTGGGGAAAACAAAATGATATGGTTAATTTAAAAGAGAAAGAAGAATTGAGAAAGCCAGGAAAAAGAGTGAAATCAGTCTAGAAAAACCCAAACAAACCTCAAACAGAAGCCATCTGCCATTAATTCAAAGGACAGAGTATGTAGAGAGGAATAAATGGCATCCCTTTCTTGTCCCTGCTTCTCTGCTGAGTCATAATTGTGTCACATTCCATAGAACTGGGAAGTGGGTGGACCCCCAGGACACACGTCTTGGCTGGGCAGAGGTGACGGGACTGTGCTTGCCATCTACTTGCTGCAACACACAAGTGCCACTACATGCAACACTACCCTGCTCCACAGTTGGCTTAGCAAGAAAACACATCAAGGCTGGCAAGGGGAACAAACTACGGCCCAAGCAGCACGTGCAATACTCCTCAGCCCAACAGACAAGCAAAGAGGAAGGAGCTGTTCACCGGGATGAAGGGGTAAAGAAATGCTGGAGCAGAGGGACAAGCTGGGCCCCACTAGTGACACCTCTGCCCGGTAGCCCGGAGCCTGCAACTTGCCCTGGCTGCATCTGCAGGATGCTGGCTACGCAGCTACACGTCTTCAGGATATGCTTTCCTAAAATGTCTTCTCAGGTATAAGACAAGCTAATTCCCAGCAAAACTAAAATTACATGTTAACAGTTCCTAGGACGATTACAGGTATGAGCATAAGCAGGTGCCCTTGAGCGAGGTAAGCAGGACACAGATAATGACATGGAGAACAAAGGCTGGAAGGCTGAGCCCCTGTTTCTATCAATCCCTGATGCTCACGTATTGGCACTTTGTATTTTGACCTCTCAGGAATCTATTTTAAAACGTCACATTCAGCCTGCAGCACTTCAATAGCTCTGCTGGCAGCAACACTGTGATTTGTTTGACATTTACTGATACCTGGTAAGCTGAACGCTGCAAATTCTGTCACAGAAAGACAAAGCTAAGGAAGGAAAAACCAAACAGCAGCACCACGAAGCTGGCAGAACAGAGAAGAGGGGCTAGCATTCTGCTACATGACTTGAGATGACTCTATACACAAGCATGAGAAAGTGAAGGATCAACCATTACGAGTAAGCTGCATTCACTCAAGTTCTTTACTCCAACACTGAGTGTCTTAAACGGTAATGTTTCCCACTAAAAAAACCTCTATGAAATCTTCAGTGTAAACAATCACTCTCTCTCTCTTTTTTTAATTAGGCCCCTCTTCCTGCCACACTTAAGAGAAACTTATCGGGCTTTTAACACAATGTCATTAATAAAACATTGTCTGAAAATCAGTTTTAAAATAATTAGAGCACCATGGAATCGCATCTTCAAATCCCATTAACACCGACTCAGACCATCACTCAGAAACAGCTACAGAAAGCTTCATGAAAATGATGCTAATTTTAAACACCAGAAGAGTCACAGCTTTTCCATTTGTTCCTTCTCTTCATTGCTGCTCGGTTTCCATCCCTACCAGGCAGCCACAGGTGCAGTTCCGTGCTGGTACCTCAGTATGGGAGGTAAAAATGGTATTGTGGGATATCAACAGCTTTGCTTAGCTGTCCAAGCTGTGCCTGACTCCATGATTAAGAGTTTCGGGTTTGGGGCTACCATTTTGTTCATCAAACTACAGAAAAGTTAAAAAAACATGAAGTGAAAGTAGATTTGTTCTTAAGCTGAGATAATTTAATTATTTCTTGCAAAAGGCAAACAAATAGCACTATATAACAGCTTTTGATCAGAAGTTGTGACATCCCATAACTTCGGCAATGTATGCTAATGGTTCTTTAAAAAGAATGATGAGGGCTTTTTGCAGTGGTTTAATAAAATACTTAGTAATGAGTATCAAAAACTATTAGGGCCGTATACTATCACTGATGCTTTATTAACCATCATTAATGGACGTTTCAAACTTTGTCAACGTGAAAACTTAATGCAGATGCCTCTGATCCCACAGAAGCATAAAGTTCCACCAGGAATGCTGAAAAATTCCTGGTGAGGAAAATACAGAAAGAATAAAAGAAGCAGACATGTAATTATTATTCCTTTGTAATGACCTACTCCATGAGCTTATAGGAGAAATGTACCCCCCGAGCCACCTCACATACAAGCTGGTACAGCCTTCTGTCTCAAACGGAAGGCTAGGTATTTTTCTTAAAAACAAGAAACCAAAATACTAGAACCAATTACTGAAAAAGTAAGGTCTGCTCCTACACGAGACCATTTGCTTCCTAATGTAACTCAAAGCATATTTACACATTGCAACAAATATTAAGATTCCAATGAAAAATGTCAACACTGAGATAAAAAATGTGAAAGGATCTAGAGGTGTCACCGACATTCTCTCCAAGCATCCCGAAGCTATCAAATTCTCTTCCTTCTTTAACAACACCAAAGAACGAATACTTTTCTCTAGCCAGAAGTTTAAATGGTCCAAATGATTTTCATTTCCCAACCCAACAGACAGAGCGGGAATCAAAGTATGGTTCAGAGGAACAGTAAGCTCCTCAGGCTAGCCCCAAGCACACTGAGCAACTACAGTTGTTGAATTTTTTTTCCTTGATAAGCACCCTAGTTACAACTGTGCTTAAGTTTCATTTGAGGAAGACTATTAATCCAAGTAAAATCGTGCAGTTTCACATTTAAAAAAAAAAAAAAAGAACGTTGTTTCCATGAAACTACAACGTTATAAATAAATGTGATTAAAACATCTTTCCCTCACATGCCTTCTATGTCATTGTGTATCCTTCCCCGTTCAAATGCAGTGAAGAGGTTTATACAATGAGAATCTTTAGCTTTGCTTATAATCAAGTGTTCACACGATTAAGCTTGAATCATGAGACATCTTCACGTGACAAAAGAATGAGAGGCATTAATAACTATTACTGCTTTCTGTTAAAGGAAACTTAAGAATAAGCCCAAGGATACGTGTGACATTTTTCAGGCTATTTTTCTAATTCATTTTATTCTAATGCTCAGTAAGGCTACAGATAATTATTGCATTATGTAGAAAGTGTGGTTTGTTCCTAGTTAATAACAGAGATGTTAAAATATTTTTCCTATTTAAAAAAATCCAAGCAAACCAAAACAACTAAATTAAAAAGGTTACTTTTACACTAAGTTGAGCGACAGCAGTTAGTCCTTAGAAAACAAAAAAATCCCATGTGTCTCTGATAGGAAGTGGACAGCAACATTTCAGCATCGGTTTAATGTTGAGCTTTATCATCAGCTATTTCACTGTCCTGCACCCTCCGCTGCTCAGTTTCAGGCAACACATAAGGATACAAACCTCCCAGCTGTTCAGAAATCTACCACTGCAACACACTAGCTAAAAATTCAGGACACTGTGATTGGAGTCACCTTTGCCTCAGAAGGCACGCTCACTAGGCAGCCGCTTTTGTACGCAAGATGGGAGCAAGAACAAGGAGTTCCAAGCCCCGGAAGAAGTGCCTCATGGACTGCACAAAACACAGGAACATGCCAGGAAGCTGATGTGTTAATGGGTGAACCGTGACACGCGCCAATCTTAAGAGATAAACAGTGGAATGACAGAGTGGGTTTCACAGGGAGAAGCTGATAGAGGAGCTCAATAAAGCATCACAATCCGTGTTGTTTTCCACATATGCTGGTGCGGCAGAGATGGGATCAGGAATACGAGTGTATGGGGACCAGAAGCACTTACTGAAAGGGCTTTCAGCTAAAGAAAACCACACATTTCTTGGCAACACACTGCTGACTTTGTAAGGAACGACAAACGTTTTTATAGTAATGCGGAGGACCAACTGCGCTGTCTCAATTCAAAGTCAGGGATAATTCAGCTCCTATGTATTTTTGACAATAATATATAGGCTACCAAGTTAAATATCTTTGAATATACGCCTTGAAAACTTCTGAAAAAAGGTTTTTATCCTTCACCTACTAATGAGCTTCACTATCTCCTACTTGTATCTTCCCTATGTAGTTGGCTACACCTAAGGACACAAAAAATAGAGTCTTGCGGCATAACTTGTAAGGTAAAATAACAGAAGAGTTCTCCACGAGGGAAAGTTATACAGTTTAATAGAAATTTAAGAGTCTTAATACACTTTTAAAATAGATTTAATGATCTTAAGTTCCAGAAATAATTTTTCCTATTCCCCAAATACTATGTTTCCACAAAGGTTTCTGAAGAAATTTTATGACTTCTTCCTAGGGGAATGACATAGAACTCTTACTTACACGAAACCTAAAAGTCTTTTGTTTGCTTTTTTTCCCCCTTCCCGTTTCTGTCTTCTTAAGATTCATAACGAGATACGCTCAATTACTGCAGTTTATTCACACGAGAATAAAATATATTTTTGCTCTTAAAAATAGCAAAATGAATAACAGAACACATCCCACAAACGTAGACATTTTTCAAACTATGTCATTTTTGTCCATACAGGGTAATATTTAAAACAATATCTACCTGAACCAAAGGCACACTGAAAATGTCAAAGATAATTTTTTCTTAACAGAATATAGGTCTGTTAATTTTTCACTGAATTCGTAAGAATATTAGAAAAAACCTGCAGCTACCAGTGGTAAGCAAGACTGTATCAAATAACCATAATAAACATCACAAATTTGAAAACAAAATGCAGCAAGAACAGGAAACTATTTGCTATGAATCTGACTTTCCATTCAATGTTGCCTCTCTATTTAATACTACTGCTAAATTTGGATAATACTGATGGCAATGTTTAGAGTTTATCGTCTAAAAGGGGTTAAAAATCCTAACTCTTGGCATTTATACTGTAGCTATGAAAGTCTCTATGGGAAACAGGGGTGTATGGACTTAAATTGTAACCACCCACTATATTCTGGGTATTCATTAATATACTGAGTTCATGTGATACTATGCTGTAGAAGATTTGGGTCTGAGTTTCCAGTGATACCTAAATTCCATTTCCCTACCACAGTCTTAGGCCTGCCCACCATACCCAGTGGCAAATTAAACATCTGTAGCCGAAGTACACAACTGGAACATCACCAACAGCACTGCTGTGATAGTGCGTGTTATGGGGGCCAACACTGCCATTTCATTTCAGCACACAGGGTTTTTGTTACCTGGCAGAACTGAGGGGAGAGGAGGGAAAGTAACTGAAATGGCTACATCGGGGAATCAATTGTGTCCCCCCATCCCTTCTTACGTCTGAAAAGAGACCCCAGTACTTGACAATGCTATACAGGTCCTCCTGCAACAGTCACGATTCAGCAGCAGATAATATTTATTAAAACAAGAGAAAAGAGATGGTAAACCAATTTTATCTGCAGCATACTACTATTTGCCCATTTTTACCCGCAAGACAAGCGAGCTGCAGCTTGATTCACGTTTTGCCTAAGCCACGGATTTTATTCTAACTCCAAAAAATTATCATACAGCATGACTGACACAACCCCTGGTCTTCCCTTGAAAAAATCCTGTAATACACCTCCACAAAATAAACAATATATGCTTCTACCCCTAGCCCTTCTTCCTCCCTGCAGACAGACTCAGCGTGTGGTTCCTGAGGAATTAGTTGTAGAAGAACTCCCCTGCTGACAGCAAAATGCCAAATGCACGTCCTGCACATGTAATGCGTCTGACATTTCCACATCTCACCAGGTTAACGTTTCTGACAAGTGCTTAAAAATATATGTCTTCTAAAGTGTGTGTTTATTGCTGCCTTCCCATCTCACTTCATAATGTTTTAAAATGTTACTTTTACTCACGAAGCCACCGTCACATTTGTCTTTTCATTTAAGTAGAAGTAATTGCCTTTTAAGGGTCAAATACCTTTCTGGAATCGATGGGTGTATTTCAGTTGATGGCTGGTATGAAATGTGCAAATAGTATCTTCTTCATATACAACAGAACTGTTAAAAACTAGAAAGAATCAACATGATTGACAGATTTAACAAGGGCAGCACTGAAAATGTTTTAACACCTTACCTTCTTTAATGTTGTTATTCTTTGCAGTAGGAGACCTTGGGAAAATCCACACAATTTTCAAGTGTTAAAGTAATTTTTTCCCTATTTCTATTTTTTCCCCTGCAAGCCCAAATTCCCATTTGTGACCTTTTAGGAACCGAAGAGGGATCTGGCACAGATGCGGGATCGGTGCTGAATTTTTGTTCGGGAGCAGCACACGGTATTTGCAGCAGTGCTGTACTGAAACCTACCTACAGATTTTGTGCACACCTTCTGAAAGGTCTTATGGCACTACACACAAGGGACGTGGAGTTTTCTCACAACTTTTTTAAGTTACTCTGGACAGAAGCTCGTTCCTCGACATTAAAGTGTGAATCGGGGAAAGTGAGTTTATTTAACTCAGGCAAAGAGGCCTTTGGTTGCACATCTAGCTTCATACAAACTAATTCTAGTACACATATACATATGGGCAGGCATTTACATGTATGTTTTAGATATGCTTTTCCAATCCTATCTGAAATATTTTCTCCTCCTTGAGTATATCTTTTTGTCTCAATACTAATCGTATTACCAATGACAGTAACAGTCACTGATGCTAATTAAACTTTATGATTTTCCAGCGGGATTCATAAATTACTGTAATTTCTTCTAGAAATTGAATTGAATAATTAAGCATTCCTCAGTAACGTGCTGCACATCATAAAAATGATGAAGTCCAGAAAACCAGAGGCATTTTAAGCTCTGCTACAGAATATCCACACCATTCAGTAAAAGCATTTTTTCCTTTTTGTCCTGTCAGTCTTGTACTTTGTAACTTTGCCCACCCCTTACCATGATAAAAATAGATTTTAAGGAAAATTAGAGGTTTTTGAACTTGCTTGCTATTCAGTCAGAAAGGTCATGCCTGTTTCAATGGCAGACAGACCTCGTTGCACGGAACACAGAACACCGAGTTCTCTGCAAATTCCTGCTATCTGACCCAGCCGTAACTACTCATTTTTCCTCTAACACACAATATATACTGGCAGAGTTATAAGGAGGATGGCAAACACTGTCATCAAAATATTTTTCGCTTGAACTGAAATGACAATATTTCAAAATATTTCTCATGAATCACCAAATGAAATGAAGCTTATAATTCTGCTTAACAGAAGATAATCAGGCTCAATGCCCTTCTTCAGGAAAGCTCTACCTCCGGTGCACGAGAATGGCTGCAGGCACAGGGTAAACTGAGGAAGATTCTGTGATGTATTTAGCTGCAAGGCTGAAACGTAACTTCCTGAAATACATTAAAACCAATACTGTGTTATAACACATTCACTACAGATTTTTTTTTTATTTGACTTCATCTGAGTTATCCTCATCAAACACTTAGAGAAACAAACCTGGGGTACTCATACTCTCCCTTAGTGCCCCACACATGATGTAGCAGTGGCCTCCTCACAAGAGATCAGGTATGACTTAAGCCAGACCTTCTTAAACTGCTCCCATCTCACTGACAAAACCCGTGCATTTATTCCCTAGATCTGGCGTCCAGTGCTTCCTTCTATCTTTCTGTTATTCCCTTTATACTCTTTGGAAAGACAAAATTCTCCAACAATTCACTGGAAAGGAATCCTACAACAGCTCGTTTTATACCAACAGGCATACTAGGAACATACAGTAGTGAGAGCAATGTGAGAGGATAGAGCAACTTCAGACTGGCCTCAGGCTCCTGACCAGGGTAGCGTGGCACTGAAGACCTGCACTTCAAGAGCTGAATCCCCATCGGGATCAAACATTCCGTACCTTGTTCTAAACTGCAAACCTTCCTGCTCCAAATCACAAGCTACATTTCAGCAATTACCCTTGCTTATAGATGGAGGCCTTTGGACTTGGCCCTCATGGATATATTCTGTTCCTGCTTGCTTTCATCAACAATACATTCTGGGTTAACCTCTTTTAGAAGGATTCCCAAAGCTGTAATTGTTAACAAGATTCTGGTAAGTGCCTGATCCCAGGCTCTCTGTCTCATCAGGGACTGTGAGGGTCCTTGACTCCAAGACAGGTCAGTAACATTTATTGATCTCAATAAACACTTGGTTCTGTCTTGTCAATCTGTTCATGCAATCATGCAACCAGCTATTTCTTAAGATACCAAAATGTTCAAACGTCAAGAGACTAATAGGTATTTAAAACATTCACATACTATCATTATGTGAAGTTTAAAATAATTCTAGAGACTTTTTATGATAAAGTTTGACTTCATTAGTCTCCCACTGTGCTTAAAACAATAAATTACTGGCTTTTGTCATTAATAAATAATCAGCTTTATCTAACAGTCACACTGTACTCTCAGGCCAGGCAGTAGATCCTATGCTAGTGCTGTATTTATGTACAGGTGTCATTTTTGCTTTATTTTGCACAGTCCAGTCCTACTGACGTTGCAGCACCCGGTAGTAAAATGTTCCAAGAGGGAGCACAGCTCTAAAAAAGTGATTTGCAGATCACAGGGTTCTCAGGAGCTAAAAGAATGGATTTCTTTTCCCCAATTCCCCTCCCTTCTTTTTAATATTGAGGTATATATTTCTGAAAAGCCTTAGATGTAATTATGAGTTTTTCCAATTTGAAAGTTTTATCTTTGTGCCCTTTAAATTATCATCTCAGTTTGAATACCACCTTTCTTTGGCATGTAATCACAGTTTCATAAAAACATTACTGTAAATATTGTGCTGTATCAATTACCGCATATTAAATTGCTTCCTTTTGTTACAAAGTTCTTAAAGCCTAAAAAATTTCTTTCAACTAGCCAACAGATTGAATCGTGATTGTGTAACAGATTGAAATCTCCATAATGGGAGATCATATCAAAATTTCCTCTGGAAGTCTGCTACTTTTTAAATGAACTATTTAAGATGCAGGGGAATACAATTGCGGGGGAGCGGGAGAGAAAGAAGACAAGTGAACTAGTCATTCAACAAAAGAAAGGAGGAACACAGTGCATGAGATGACCAGACTTGTTGACAAGGGAGCTCAAAAGCACAGTGAAGAAAAAGCTGAGACTAATTTATTTATTTTAACCAGCGGATGATAGAGAGTACCTGTCTGCTCGAGTTAGAGACCAATGGGAAAAACACAAGCCTACCTGTTCAAGAAATTCTGTCTTGCATCAGAGGCAGCACACCGATCTGGCTGTGCCCTGACAAATACCTACCAGCATGCACAGACCTAGGGAAGGAGACAAAGACGACCCAGAAATTTCTGCCATATTTTCATGTTATTGTTTCTTCTCCCTGTTTTATTTACAACCACCCAGAAAACCAGATGCTAACCTGTAAATGGGCTTTTCTGGGCTTTTTATTAAAGGTGCCACTTAAAGAATGCTCTAGGCACTCATATTCCCTACATGGGGGGGGCATATGCACTGTATAGTGAAGTGCCATCAGTCAGGCAGAGAAATACAGCTTTCACCAAGAAGGGGAGCTGATACATTTTGACACAGAGGTTGCCTAATCTCTCCAAGCTATTGTAACTAAAACAAGTGAGACAGCAGAAAGCCTGCAGTTCATCAGTTGAAATCTAGGCATTCAGCTTGAGGAATCAGGACCAAAGATTATATAAAGGTTTTGGCCACCCAAATGTTTAGAAAAGGAAAAGCAAAGCAAATTCATCAGAGAGTAAAAGAAATATTCTTCTGCTGAAGGATTTCTTCTGGATATTCTGTGTGTCCACGCTGTCCATGGAACCAACACTGCACAAACTGCACGGCATCGTAGCACCAAACAAATTGGGAAGAGCTTTCTAACACTAAAAAGCAAACAAACAAAACTTAACTCTGCCTGTAACAGACTCCATCCTTGCTTCTTCTTGTTTGCAACACAGAGCAAGCCTGACTATTGTACTCTCTGCCTTTGCCTAAGCTCCATCGGTGTGATAATGTGATGTTGCTCTAATTTAACCCCATTATTCTTTTGTCTTCCCAGAAGTGAAACACCACTTCTCTTCTTCCCTTTGAGGCTCGTCTCAAACAACTCTCTTTGTTCTTAATGAGACCAATCCATATGTTTGCTCCTGCATACTGTGTTCAGTTAGTGGGAAGATTTTCTAACGCTCTAAAACCCCTTCTATTATTTGTTGCAGTCAGCTTTGTGTTCTTCTCAATAGCTACTGTAACCGTTACCTTTGATAAAATGTCTGGCATCCAACCTGTTGTAGTGCTGAACAGTCATCCCTCCCATGAACTCAGGCTTTTTTATGGCCCTTCACCATATGTACATCTCTTCTCCTCAGCTTCTTCCTTTCTCATTGTACCGTGTGTTGATAAAGAAACCAAACAGAACGTACAGTGAAGGCATTGATCAGGCAGCTTGCAGCAAAGCACTACACATGAACGGATGCATCAAAGCTGTAATCCAGGCTATTCATCAACAATTATACTTTTAAATATCCGATTTGCCGATTACCGATAAACCAAGAAATAGCCATTATCAGAACGAAGCAAGTTCATCTTGTTTACTTTTGCTGGTTTTTAGCTCCTAATCAATGAACAAGAACAAAATGATGTATGCTAACTACTCAGGTGGCTTTTTTTCCCCAATAAAAATCAGGAAGATGTATAAAAATAATAGAAAAGTAACTAGCTAAAACTGACAGCTTTGTATGACTGTACAAGCATAGTGTGAAAATAGTGTAAAATTCACTGCAATTACTAACTTCTCTTCTAATGTGAAACAGCTTAATGATTTTCTTGATTTAAATGTAGACTCCTGTGGCTTAAGCAAGTTGGTCTGGCAGCCAGACACCAACGTGATATTGTCTGGTCCCAGATAAACCCTGTTTCCATGCCATGCCACCTCGCATCAGAGGCAACAGTGGCACACAACGGTAGCCTTACACTCCCCATGAGAGAACATGACTAATCCTGGAAAATATCCAGTAATATCTGGCATCCCATTCAGATACTAGATGATTGCTGCTGCTTTGCTCACAAAGCAATGCTGAGGAACACCAGTGGTTTAAACAATATTCCCACTTTTCTTTTAAAATAGATCTCATGGGTCTGTAAACAAAATATAAGACAGGACACAGAGCTCACACGATTGACTCCAACCCCTTTGCATGCAGCATGCATAATGGTTGTTTTGCTTGAGATTATAGTGAACATCAACAATTTCTGTCCAATTTTGTCTTGGAGAATACACAGCAAACTTAGCCAGCACGGAGGAATGTCTCAGGGGTATTTTTATGTCAGTTTTTTCTTATGTCCTTTCCCCTTCAGATATAATCCCAGTTCTCTCAAACACACCGGCCTGCTGTAATCAAACCACTAGAACATTTATCTTAAGCAAGTTTTCAATTTTTTATAGTAACCTGCAACATTGACAGGATTCGCTAGAACAGTTTCTGTCTCCATATTCTATTCCCTTGGCAAAAACCAGAGATGCTGCTTCTCAAAAGGCTTTAAACATCATTACTCAAACATCACCTTTAACCCAATTCCCTTGCCTCAGGCAGGAACTTTTGTGATAAAATTCACCTTCCCAAGAAATAAGTTTTTTGGAAGCTGAAGAATTCCTCCTACAGTCTGCAAACATACATGATACAATAATTAAAACCCCTCAGAACCTCGCTGCATGGGACTGCTCTAGCCATACAGTAACCATAGCTACTCATTGCAATTAAAATGAAAAACCCCAGCGATGAATAACAATGAAACCATAAAATACAGTAGGGAAGAGCCACATCAAATCCTGAAAGAAACGAAAACCTTCTTAATGTAAGGGTGAAGACCATGAGCACAATGACCAGCTTTTTGGTTTGAATTTCCAAGGACTTACTTATCTCTTCAATAGCATATTCCAACATTATACCGAGGCATCCATTTCAACACTTCTGGACAGGACACAAGCAGGAGAACTTACCACCTATATATTGTTGCCTGATAAATAACACAAAATATGCCATTTTTTTCATAATCCTGTTACATTCAGGTACGTGAAGTAACATTTCTAGCAGAGAACTTAATATGAAGGGAAAGAATAAACCTGTTTGTCACAGTCCTGTGAAACCTAACACAGCACCAGACTTTCCATTGCAAATTTACACAGAACATTCTGAGACTAAAAGTTTGACCCAGTGCTGTCAGCCTGCCACTTCAGAAAGCAATTGCTACTGCTGACCTTCCCTCCCACCTTGCAGGTTTACTAACTACATGCCATGTAGAAAAAGATCAGGCAATTCTCTCAAGTGCAACATGGGAGCTACAAGGCAGAATTAGATCTTTTTAATTACTTAAAGGGTAATTTCTAGTATTTTAACTCTTACTTACGTATGGAACCAATATCGTGTCATGAGGCAATGAACCTTTTGTTACAAATAGCAATAGGACTCCACAACAGGACTGTCTTTAAAGTCTGGAAGAGCAGGAAAAAGCAATTGTTCATCACCTGGCATCCTCATACAACCTGATGCTTAGCTAAGGCAGGAGCTGAAGTAGTGCTGCCTCGTGCAACAGAAAACTCTGCGATCAGCTAAGATTTTTCTGATGACATTTTATAAGATCAATTTTGGGAGATACCAGCAATATGGGATACAGGTCTCATCTGTGTCAGAATGGGGGGTCTCTACTCCTTTGCTATTCACCAGAATAACCCCCAGTGGTACAGTGGACCAAGCAATGATCGGGGTTCTGAATACACAGGAAGTTCCAAAAAAGTCATCCAAGGGCTCAGTACCATAAGTGCCTATACTTAGGTCAAGATTATTATGAATTCAGGAAATAAATTACAGGATCACACAAATTATCTTCTTTCTATGCCACAGAGATAAATAGGGAGATATTAATACAGACTCGTAAAGCAACTAAGGTCAAAAGGGACTTTTCAAGGTCAGCCAGTCCAACACACCATTCTCAAGAACCCATCTCCAAGTTAGCTAAGGTTAACTTCTCACTCATTTTCATTCTTGAAAGGAACATCCACATTCTCTCACTTCAGATAACTATTTTTGGTGCTTCAAATAGGAGCAGAAAGAGGAAGCGATGAGCTCAGAGCCCTTACCTTTGCTACTGACTACTTAAGGGGTCTAAATTTTGTTGGCACAAGCATATCAGATCCTCTCACACATGCAGATTTAAACAAAAAGCAATCTTCTACTCTTCCTGCGTACGCTGTTTCTATGTTTAGACAAATTATGCAATGTGCTCTTACATGAATGATGGAGATTATTTCTAGTCCTTAAAAATTTGTAATTTTCCAAAACCTCTCTGCAATAGATGACAGCAAGACACAATGTTCAAGCGACTCCAGCGTCAGAGCTGCAGGCATTAGAATAAATGTTTCCCTTTGTCAGATCTGGCATATTCATAACTTATTTGTAAATTGAGAAGACTGTTTCAAAGCTCCCTCATTCAATGATGAAATCACATTTTCCCAGTAACCCCAAGCATGTCATTTATCTCTGTCAGAAGAAAGACTTCAATGAACAATAAAGCGAGTGTCACCACTTTTCATTAACAAGAAAGCTGCTAGTAATCCTGACTCTCCCAATCTGCGTGTGATAAGGATGAGGGGGATGGGGGAAGGAATGTGAACATACATGAATGAGCATATATTAAAGAAATAGCTGTCATTTTTATATCAGAAAATAACTTTAAAGACTGTGATATAAAGAGAATGACCTATCTACTTAACTTCCTATGTTTTCAGCAACTCCTGGACATTAACTAATACTCTGATTTTTCCATTGGTATCTAAATGCAAATCTTGCATTGTTTTCAGGACGAGTTATGAACAGCAAGTTACATTTACAAGAAATACCAGCATTTTCTTGCAGTCAGTTTTTTTTCTTGTCCCTTTAGAAAGAAATGACGAAAGAGTAAGGCAGTGATTTGCCACATCCCTTGACTCAAAGTGACTTACACCAACACAGATCAGCAGGTGCACTGCTGCATGAAGTACTCCCTCCTGCTATTACTTGCAAGGTAAAATTTATAATGTATCACGATGATAATTAGAAGTGAGATTGAACAACTTTGCCAAGCTATGGAAACTCCAGGGTTGCAGATGTTTAAGCACAGAGAGATTTAGAAGAAAGGTGATTAAAGTTGCATTTACACAAAGCATGTTAATCTGTCAAAAGCCAACTGACGCAACCTCATAGGAACATTTTAAATAGCAACATCCTGGAAAAAAACTATTCAAAACACTGCCCTAGGACATGTAAAAACTCAAAGTACAGTACACTAAGTCAGCAGCATAACTGAGTGTATGAATATCTCAGTGCTACATATGAAATCCCTGCTGGAAGCATATCAACAATTTGAAGAATTATAAACTAAAGTCTAAGCTGAATTTAAGAAAAATATTTTAGATTAAAATCCTAAACTCAAATACAGTTAATATCACATTAGATGAATACACAAAATCTCCCTTACTGAAATGCGAGTAGCATTTATTTCAGATGTATAAGAAAACTCAAGGCCACACTGCATAAAATAATACTTAAATCCAAGGACTAAGTTACAGAATGCACATCTACACAAGTAAGAGAAATTTCCAAGTCACCACTACACCGTCTTCTGTATGTACCCACTATGACACAAAAACCTTAATGGCTAATGCCTTCTTCCACTCTAAGAACAACCGGGATCTCTCTGAAACAAACCCAATCATGCTTTTAGAGGTTACCATGGTGCTGACTGGGCCTAAGCTTCTGGCAGAAAAAAAACAAAAAACAAACAAGCAACCCCCCCCCCACAAAAAAAACCCAACAACAATAATACAAAAGAAAACAAAAGAAAAACAATCAAACCAGAAACACAATCCCAAAACAAACAAATTAAAACCAAAACCAACCCCAGACAGAAAAATAAAATAACCCACCCCAAAATGTACATCTACAGAATAAATCATTCTTACCATCAGGAAATGTAGCTCTTAAATTCAGAGTCTTGCTTTTGAGCAAGTGTGTCATCCTCTGATTGCACCATATAAACAAGAACAGGGTATGTGTAGCTCAGTTAAGTATACCTGTTGGCTCTTAACCATTGATTAAGCAGTTTCCACGCCTCGCACAAATACACTCAAAATTCTTTCAAAGATATCTCCACCTGTCAATGCTTAACTGGCTTATGAAATAAAACAGAAAAGAAAAGTAATAATAAAAAAAAAAATATTCTGCCCTGGAAAACCAGCTGGGTAGATAGTCACCTTGGGATAACTTCAGATCTGGCAGACAGTGAAGACTCACAGGAACCAAGTATCATATGTTTCAGAGGCTTCTGAACCCCAGAGAAACAGTGCAGATAAAACTGTATTAGGCAGCATTAAATAGGAAGGGCAGAGCAGATCCTTAGATGCATCCAAGAGGATCCTACTGATTTATGTGCTTTGCTTTTTACACTGAACTAAAAGAACCATGCATATTATATTGCCAGCTAAAAAAACCCAACCCTAAGTGCTGTTTCAATCCATGTATAAACTGCTTTCTTTCAACATAATTCTGTTGGCCTTTGATTCATTTTCACTCTAGTGTGCTAATTGTTGAGCCCCTTAACTGGCTGATTAGAATCTAATACAGAGTGTACGCTGGACTCCTTTTCAATAAATTCTTCAGCTTACTGAAAAAGAAATGATGTAGAAACAGCTGCTAGAGTATGTTCAGTGCTGAGTTTAGTCATCTGCATCTTGTGCATGTTTCGCACAGATTAATTATACAGTTTCCCACTTAGCCTGGTCACTCAGGAAAGCACAAGTTGTGTTGCAGTCCAGATTTACAGTCCTTTGTCTGCACTTGCACGGGCATTTTGGAACAACGAACATCTGCTCCCACTACCACTGGTGACCTCTTGCAGTGTACGGCATGAGCCATACTTAGCAAGGACAGTGACAAAACCCTGTGAAGGCAGCGGATTTTGTGAGGTACACACGAACAATGCCTAAAGTGCAGGGCATCTTCGTTACTTAAAGATTTACATTCACTAGAAACACAACTTAGTTTTCCTTCCATGGGATCTATTTTTCATGTCAGTGTGCTTACAGTCTTTTGGATGCCAAGGTGATGTAGGTTCTCAAGTAACAAAAAAAAAGTGCCCACATACGACAGACATTCAAGTCAAGACAGGGTGGTGTGAACTCACCACAGACTTTTTTTTCTCCTCTAACAAAGTAGCTGTTGAACAGCCAGAATTTACTTGAAAACTACATTATTGTAATATTCACCAAAGAACTCAAAAAACCACATCAGGAACATTAAGATTTTGAAACACTCTTTCTCAACTACTCCTCACTATTAGAAGCATACACAGCTTGTGTCCTTCTCTAGGTTCTCAGCAGCCCAGCTCTCCACCACTATCTGTTACTCTACAGGAGATGTACATATAGGGGTAAAGTCCATCTAGCTATCCTACTGCTACAGAGAAACACTTGGCAGTGTGTTTTCCCCCCAGTCTCAGCCCATGTAACCTTTTTCCCTAACAGAAGAAAAACTTTGGCTTCCCAGCTCCAAGTTATAAAGAAATAACAGTTTAAGCCCAATATAATTATAGTACCTCTTTCATCACGCTATCTGATGTAACATGGTTAAGAAGTGATTTGTCTGGAAGCTGATAGGTTCAAACATTATTTCAACAAATTAATGACTGAGAATTAACTGTGCAGTGACCCACAACTCTGCATTTGCTGACGCTAGCGAGTGTTGGCATGTGAGATGTTCTGCTGCCTGGAGAGGAGTAGACAGCTGAGCTTTGCAAGAGATCACCAGCTCTACGATGACACAGGGGAATCTAAAATTGCAAGGTGAAATAGAATAAAATTAACCCAGACTTTTGACATCTGGAGCTTACCAAGATATGGATTATAAAATCAAATTGATTTTTATTTTTAGCCAGTATCCCTCAAAATGAAATGTAACTTAATTACCTTATGTCATAGACAGTAATAACTGCCACATAGGAGACAGAGAGGAAGAAGAGACATACTGTTATTTTAGAGCATAGAGAAAAAGCTGACATATTAAGCTCAAAAGTTAACATCATTCTAGGAATCCAGAAAGTTAAATTCTGTATGTTTTACTGTCAGATGGAACAGAAGAATGGAACTCATTGGAGATGAATCTATGAAACTAAACTGAAATTATATTACACATTCCCCTGCAACTAAAATAAGCAGTCACCTGGCATTCTTTTATTAGTGATACCAGTTCACAATTAGTACCTGCATTTTCTACTGTAAGCAGGTAAGGCAAGGAGAGCAGTTCTGGCCACAGGTTCACACACCAACGCCAGACTAGTGTTCAGAAAACCCCCCACCAAACACAACCTGTGTTACGCTGTTTGTACAATCCGCCTTTCCTGGGAAGGCACAGAAAGAGTCTCACCACAGTGCAACAGATGATAGGTGGATATTAAAATGAAGACAAAAAGCTATTCAAATCTTGTACATTACAGTAAGCGAGACAAAAAGATCTTCTATACATGACATTGCAGAAAATGAATGGATTGAGATGTTGCTCTGAAAAGATTCATTTTATTACATACAAATTATTATTATTAAATTTTGCATTTTAATAAGCTTTGTCTCCTATCATTATATGACCTATAATCTTTCAGTGGCACAAAACATTAATTGGTAATGCTCCTTTAGCTTAATAAGGGCCATAAATTTAAGTAGGGTAAGAACAGAAAGGTTTAAAGAAATCACTTTGCCTCCTACACAATAAAGAACTGTGTGTCACTTGTTAGAGGCCTCTTGGCTGATCCTGGAATCTCCTCAGACTAGTACCTCTTTAACCTCTGTCCTGCAACCAGCTATGAAATAGTGCTCTGCAGTCACCTCCCACCTTCCACACACATTAGCTGAAGGGCTGGCTCTGCTGCAGGTGACAGGAACCATGCCACAGAGCTCAGGGACACAGAGATGCACGGATTAGTCCACTGTATTTCCACATTGGAGTATAAAGACAATTCAAGGAAATGCTTCTGTATATGTAATAATATGTATTACATAAAACCACAGCAATGCATGGCATCTTCTGCACTACGCACACACTCCTGGAACTGTTCGTTTTTTAAGATAACATTTCTTAATGCATAGAAAGCAACTGATTTCAAATTTTGTCTGTATGACTCTCCATATATATTTAGATATCTGTGTACTCACACTTAAGAGACACTTCTGTCCTTGTCCACCACTTCACATTTCACTTTGAGACAATATTATTTCTACGACCACCACAGACATATCTAAAAAAATACATTGTTTTTTGGAATTACTAGAATTTGCAGTCCTTTTCCTATTATTACTTTATTACTTAACTAGCAGTACTAACCACTGACAGTTACGCATGCCTGAAATGCCATCGCTTCCTAACACTGCAGACATGGCCAACTGAGCTGCCCTGAAAGGAATGCCAATGATACATAACACAGAAGTGACTTAGAAAATGAAGAAATCAATACCGTACACATCAATTCTATCTATCTCCCTTAGATTCACCTGAATCTAGCTGAAATAGACTTTCTGTATTTTCATTCTGCCTCTGCTTGCAGAATTTGAATCCCTTAGCCTCTATTACATATAGCAGCACTGTGCAGTCACGGCAGTTCTGGTCTTCATTTCCTGGTTTAGTGTTAATTTCTTCCTGGATGCAAGAGGTTGGTGATAGAAACCCTACATTTAAGCTACCAAAAAAAAATAAAATAAATGCATCTGTATTGAATATTGGCTTTAAGATACAGAGCTTGCAAGTTTTTTACAGAAGTAACTTTTAATCAGACATAATGTTCAGAAACCAACCTACAGAGAAGTTAGTTCTGAGCGAGATCTATGAAAAGAAGGATCCAACCCTCACTGTCAGGAGCAGGAAGACACCGAGAAGTTTGACTGTAAGTGCTGTACAGGTACTTTTGTCAAGTCTTTCTAGAAAGAGAATGAGGCCCAGCGGTGGCTAAAAGAAGAGATGCCTTTTATTACTCTGAATATGTCAATTCTAGTGACTAAAGCAGGCACTTGGTAAATTAGAACGCGTGACTGTTCAGTCTGGGCTGTGTAATCAGCCATCAGAGAGGCTGCCCAAGTTGGTTTTACCATTGAAAAGAGGCATCAACACACATTCCCAAAAATGGTATTGTCACACGATACACGAATTTTAAAATCAAATTTCAGGGGCAACGTCAACAACTAATCCTGAGACAAGCCAACTGTCCTTGAGTGGAAAGAGGGAGGACTGAACAGTTTTGCCCAAACAATAATACAAAGAAGGCTGAAGATTTTGCGAGGGGGACAGGTAACAGCTGAAGGTTTCTGGTACCCGAAGAGAAGGAGGCCATCTGATATTTTTTTTCCCCTAGTTGCAGAGCATGCAGTTTTCCAAAATGCACTCAATTTCCCACTTCCACGAGCTATTTAATCAGATAAAATTCATGATTTATTTTTAAAAAAAGATCATGTCAGTAAGTTTCAGCAAGCCCTTTCGGGGGCCTCCTGGCATTAACACCACATTCAGTATTTTCATTAATCAGGACCAGGTAGTTCAAGCCGTGTGGGATTTGAGGCACAGGCAGACTAACTGAGAAATTAAAGCTTTCATTCTAAATAAAAAAAAATGAACAAAGCACAGCCAGATTCTGAGCATACACACTATAGAAAAACCTGCCTCTGAAGCACATTCAGTCTACTGAACCATCACTCAAAATCTAAACAATTAGATCGCATCAAATACTAACTCCTAATGATCCTGTTTAAGGAAATACATTTTGAAGAAGCATGAAAACCTATCACCAGATATGTCTCTAAGTCTTACTGGCAAGAGAAATACTGTGAAGTTGGTTTAAAATACTGAACTCACTCGTCCCAGTAAGGAAATGGATATCAAGCAGTGCACTGTGTAAATCTCAAGTTTACACCTCTGCTTATTACCCCAAGCAGATGTAATTCTTCAGATACTTTAAGCCCATCCACTATCTACATTTCTACCAAAATGCTTGGCCTTCTGCCGACAACTTCTGGATGCAGTCATGCATCACCAGTGTAAACATTTTTACTACACGGACAACTTTGCAAGTAACATAGTTCAAAATGATCTACTGTCATCATTTCCTCATCGCTCCTCCGTATTAAAAAATACAATGATTTTGCTCTACTTACTATTATGGCATTAGAGGCTATAAAACTTTTGCCCCAGAGGCAGGTCCAGAGTAGAGTAGAGCATATTATATTTCCAGTTCATAATCCAAAGAAAAGAAAAGTGCTTATAAAAGCAAGCTATGGCAATCAGAGAGAAAGCACTGGTCAGGCTCCCTCCACTTTTACCCTAGCAGCGGATACGAGTAAACCTAAACCAGGAAATTATGGCACGGACCATAAAAAATGTGTATAGAATTTCGTTTTCTAAAATCAGCTTTTCTCGTCTCCCTCCTTATTCAAGTTTCACAGCATACATATGGGTATGAATAAGTAAGGGATTCTTCACCCTAACTTCATGCACAGCAGCTTGAGGAATGTTTCCGATTAACATAAATGATAATACACATATATAAGGCTGTCTTTCAAAGGGGTTGGATAATTCACAAACGCAATGTTGCACAGATCGGGTCAAGTCAAAAGGTTTGCCATGTAAGTATTTAACTTCTGTAAATCTGTTTATTACTGCTAAGGAACACGAGATGACTTCAGATGCTCACTATCTAATATATGCAGTACACGTTTAGTGCAACTCACATGAATTCTCATTCCAATTTTTAATTACTGTGCAGTCCGTAAAGACAAAAATCCACTAAGTCAGATTGCTCTTTTTTCTTTTATCAGAACAATTAACATTATTACTTCACACTGCTTTTCTACACATTCATTACTAAAATAATAAATTGAATGAAGTTTCAATAAAAGTATTAAAATAAGTACAAGTACAGACGCTTATCCTTAAACTTATTTCTATCAATATTTCCTCAACCAGTGTTCAGCAGGAAGCAATGAAAAGATTCATTTATACCCATTATATGTTTCAGGTCTCCCAACAAAAAAAAGAATCAGTAATTCCCTTAAAAAAAAAGTTTATATTATGCTTTTTCCAGATATAATTTTCTTTTTATTACTGTATACATACAATATAAAAAGTTTACTTGCATAATTTGTCAAAATGCTTTGTGAAACCATAGAAGGAGAACAAGGATTTCATACCATTAAACAGACCTTGGTGGCAGGAAGGGAAGACACCGACTCGCAGAGAGTTTGAATTTATGTCTCTCTGGAGTCCCTACTGGTTTTCCACCTACTGGAGAATAAAGCAGCCCAAGTTTTGAGTGGGATTTGTTTTGGTTTTGGGGGTTTTTTTCCTAAGTTTTCCAATCCATTGGCTTTAATTTCTATCTCAAAATCTTAAAATTAAATATCCACCCATTCATATGGAGATGCAGACATTTGTTTTTGGGATTTATTAAAATCTACTTATACTGATAACAGCACAGGGACATGGATTTGGCACGGTAAACACAGGTTTAACAGCCTAATTGCTCGGATTTTGTATAGTGGATCATTATGTTAATGCCTCTGCAGTAAAGTGCTAAGTAGGAATTCCCACAACAAAGACTTCTCATTGCTGACTGAGAAGGAAAAGGTAGGACATACTGGGCTAATCTGGGAAAAGACTGCTCCTGAGGGCCACAGGAGAGGAATATTCAAAGCAACAGGACTACTAAAGAGCAGAAAATGCCACAACACAGAATGCCATGAATTACATCTCTGCCTGAATGACCCAGGCACACCAGATGATCACATCCTGTCTTAACAACCTTGCTTGAAAAGTAAAGAGCTTCACAGAGCTTTACAGGACCCACTCAAACTCTTTAGAAGTAAATAACTCTGCGTATATGTAGAATTTCTTATTGTGCAGTTTTCAACTGGATCTTGAGATAAACCCCAGTACCTTCCTCTGCAGCTGCAATGATGGCTCTGTACATTATGCTCCCTTAAATGCCTTCTCCCATGTAAACAAATCTGACACCCATCCCACCTGACACCTAAACCTGCTCTGTCTTCAAAGCCCCAGATTCATCGACATGATCGAAAACTCTGCTTGCTTAGGGGACAAATCATGTCATTGTGGACAGATTTTTGCTTTGAAACAATCCAAGACTCAAAGAGAAGCTTTTCCAGGTATTTTGAAAGAATAAATATACATTTAACATTTTGGATCCAACAATAAACTTAGATTAAAATAAAAAATAAAAGGGATCAAGATAACTATGTATTTTGACATTTCCCTCAGTTTCCTGAAGAATTTTCATTACTGCCTTCCCTAAACTTACAGCCACATTTAATCACCAGAAATGCACTTCCACCACACAGCAGATGTGTCATTAACTATTTCTGAAAAAAAAAAGCAAAATAAAATCATCCAGCATGAGAATACTACGGAATAAGTCAACACTAGCAGATGGTGTTTATTTTGTCACTGCTTGTGTTAAAAATTCCCACCTATTTAATCAGTTTCTTTAAGGTAGAAGCTCCATCTAAAAAGTAGAAAAGCTTTTTTTTTTTTTATAAGCTGTCACAGAACTTCTTAAAATATAACTTCTTGTTTTCATGGCTTCCAGTTTTCTAGGACATGGTGCAATACACAGGATATTGGTTTGTATAAATGTGACATGATCAAGTATTTTGCTAGCAGCTCAGTCTTTCAACACACAATCTGTTTTGTTTCTCAAAGAAATTTGCAAATTCTTTAGTTCAAATACCACTGTTTTCAAGACAAATCCTGTAATAAGTGTTAAGTCTGCTCCTAGGAGTGGCACCTGGTAGAACTGTCAGTTTGTTTTCTCCTAGGAGCAAACATGCAAAGGAGGAGTTTTACTTCCCTCTCAAGCTTTCCTCCATTCTCATTGTTTTATTTTATCACACACTTTTGGCTTTGCAGTTTACATTTTCTGGTTGATTGTTTCTTAACAAAACAGTGTGTTACAAGAAGAGCAATTGTAAAACCTGGACTTGGCTACTTAAAGAAATCATTGTTAAAATCCTGTGATTAAAACCAGGTTTTGCTCATGTATTTTTGAAAGAATTTCAGTTCAAATGGAAACCCCCAAAACCCTGCACATTTGAAAACTCATAATTCTCAGTAAGACAAATCCATACTGAAGGCAACAAAGTGAACTACATTTCTCACTACTATGATTTAAATAGAAACAGTATAACTGCTCCCCACAGTATTTAAATACAATTTTCAACAAAGTAAAAGAATATCTTGATATCTGAAGGCTGCTGGACATCAGGCTACCATTCTCACTAATGATTTTAAATGTCATGCCATAAAGAGATATCCTCCTAAATCAAATCCTCATACAGTGAGTTGTATTTTGTATCTAAACATCATAAACGCAGGATAAAATCCAATCCAATTTCTTCCCCCAGAAAAGGCATAATCCTTATCTTCATTAAATTACAATTCAATTGATTGTGGCCCAAAATTACTTTAAGAACTTACGTGCACATCACCAATTACCATAGATTTCTGAGATAGTTGTATGCTTGCTGCAACAACCTCTCAAATACATTGCTTATTAACTACAGTCATTCAAATGTCCTTCTGGTATCGACAGGATTATACATGGACTCAGTAACTATGGATTCCCCTACAGAGCCCAGATTTGTACGATTGCAGTTTACTTGAGGTCATCGCGTTGAAACAAGTGGCAAACAAGCTTAACCCACTCTACAAGGGCTGCAAAGCAAACCAGAAGGTAAGAAATGGGGGGGGGGGGGGGGGGGGGGGAGGGGGCCTGGACAACCCCTGCTAGGCCCCTGGAATAGGGTTTTTAATTACCGGACTCAATCCTTTTTCCCCCCCGTTTAAGTTCCCTTT
>WTSP01006223.1:0-28688 GCA_025331215.1 Actenoides lindsayi | reverse complement strand
GAGGAGACTGAGGGGTGACCTCATTAATGTTTATAAATACGTAAAGGGTGAGTGTCAGGAGGATGGAGCCAGGCTCTTCTCAGTCTCAACCAATGATAGGATAAGGGGCAACAGTGCAAGCTGGAACATAGGAGGTTCCATATAAATATGAGAAAAACCTTCACAGTGAAGGTAACAGAACACTGGAAAGGGGTGCCCAGAGGAGTTGTTGGGTCTCCTTCTCTGGAGGCATTCATAACCTGCCTGGATGCGTTCCTGTGTGACCTTATCTAGGCCCCTGCTTGAGCAGGGGGACTGGACTAGGTGATCTTTCAAGGTCCCTTCCAATCCCTAACATTCTGTGAATCTGTGACTTCAGTAAAGCCTTTGATACTGTTCCCTACAGCATCCTCATAAAAAAATCCTCTCTGCCCTAGATCTGGATGGGCGTACAGTGTGCTGAATTAAACACTGTCTGGATGGCAGGGCCCAGAGAGTGGTAGTTAATGGAGTTAAATCCAGTTGGTGGCCAGTCACGAGTGGTGTCCCCCAAGGCTCAGTACTGGGTCCTTTCCCGTTTAGTATCTATCAATGCCCTTGATGAGGAGATTAAGAGCACCCTCAGTAAATCTGGGGATGACATGAAGTTAGTTGGGAGTGTTGATCTGCTTCAGGGTAGGAAGGCTCTTCAGAGGGACCTGAATCCATGGACTGAGGCCAATCATATGGGCTTTAACAAGGCCAAGTGCCAGGTTCTGTATTTGGGCCACAACAACCCCATACAATGCTACAGGCTTGGGGAGGAGTGGCTGGAAAGCTGCTCATCAGAAAGGGATCTTGTTGATCTTGTTGAAAGGGTGGTGTTGATCAACAGCCAGCTGAACATGAGTCAGCAGTGTGCCCAGTTGGCAAAGAAGGCCAACGGCATCCTGGCTTGTATCAGGAATAGTGTGGCCAGCAGGACTAGAGAAGTGATTGTCCCACTGTCCTCGGCACTGGTGAGGCCGCACCTTGAGTACTGTGTTCAGTTTTGGGTGCTGCAGTATAAGAAAGACATTGAGGTGCTGATGTGGGTCCAGAGAAGGGCAACAAAGCTGGTGAAGGGTCTTGAGAATTGAGAATAACTCCTATGAAGAGCAGCTGAGGGAGTTGGGATTGTTTAGTCTGAAGAAAGGGAGGCTGACGGGAGACTTTACGGCTCTCTACAACTACCTGAGAGGAGGTTGTAGTGAGGTGGGGGTTGGTCTCCTCACAAGGCACAGCAGATAGGACAAGAGGAAATGGCATCAAGTTACACCAGGGCTGTTTAGGTTGGAATTTAGGAACACCTTCTATACTGAAAGGGTTATCAAAGACTGGAACAGGCTGCCCAGGGAGATGGTTGAATCACCATCCCTGGATGTATTTAAAAGCTGTCTAGATATGGTGCTCAAGTAAATGGTGTCGTAGTGGCCCTGGTAGACTAGATAATGGTTTGTCTTGATGATCTTAAAGGTCTTTTTCAACCATAATGATTCTGTGATTCTGTAGTTGATGAACACTAGGCAAATAGACTATACTGATTTTTCTTTCTTTATCTGAAATCAGACTGTTACACCCCATCAGAAATTGCTTTTTAAAATTTCTTTACTTTCTATAGAATTTACAATTTATAAAACACTAAGGACAGACATATAAGAAAGGAGTTTGTCTTCTTTGAATAGAGCATTTAGAATAACCATGACACATTTAAGTGTATAGTAAGATAAGGAATTTAAAAAAAAATATCTGTATATTCAAAGAGAAAATATCTTAGCAGTGGAGAGTATTTGTTAGATAAGTTTGAAGAATTTCCTTTCCACTTGGAGGAATTCTAATGGCATAACAAGATACATAACGTCCTTTCTTTCAGAGCAAAGCCCAGAATGCAACAACATTAACAATTTGTTCACTTTTTAACTGCATGATAATTACTGGGAATTTAGTGAGCTGCACAGAAGTGAAATTCTCATAGAAAAATATTTTAAAAGCTAGCCAGTAATCTCTAGTACTGTGGATTGCAGTGTCATATCTTATAGATTATGCTTAAAGTCAATTTCTCTATCTGCTTTTGTGTTTGCACAACATTATAACAGTGTTTCGTAGAGCAGCTTTTAGTGTGATCTGAAAAAGCCTTGAAATACTTCTATTTTATAAAAGACCTGCAAGTTGCAGCCTTAAAACAGTGCATTAAAAAAATGATATTTTCAAGTACATGAACAAATAGTGGGGCTTGCATGACCTGCTCTTAGGCATTTATTTCATACCCTGATATCAGATTAAGTTGTTTATTGCTGTACAGTTGCACACAACCTTTTAAACCCCAGTCAGTCAAGACACCAATGTGCTTTGTAGATTCTAAACCCACCAGGATTAAAAAAAGCTGCAACATCCCATTGCTGCCATGGTTTGTCCCCTGTGTAACAAGGGTTTCCAGTGGTTCAGCTGATTTACAGACCTATGAGCTTTTTGGTCTTAAAAGTCAGAAGTGTCAACAATAGCTACAGCTAATATCTGGTACCACTTTACTGCCCCTGTGAGAATCAATGTGGTGCTCAGAAAGGAGCATTCAGCAAAATATATAAACTTTCTGGAAATTAATGTCATAAATACTAAATTGGGCAAAAAGCGTAATTTTACTTAAAGATACTTGTTACAAAAATATAAATTATACAGAAAACTGCTTGGTGAAGTACAGTGCACTTGACATGTTTTATTGTTTTAATATGTTTTTAATAGTACATTTTTACCATTTTTCTTCTTATTCACCAAGTTATTATTAGGTATCTGCAATTAATAATTTAAAGAGGCCTATTCTGGCTTTTAGTACATTTATATGGCTCCTCTGACATTAATGAGAGTTTAAAACATACTGTATATCATGATATCTAGTGCATTACATGAGTCTTGTGTCACTTCCTATAGGATTTTAGATAGGAATTTTCCACATTAATTTACATTTGTGCTATGTATGTTTTGGGATTTATTTTACTTTTCCCCAGACAGAAACTATGGTCTCAAGAGGCTTTTTCTCCCAGAAATTTCCAATGTTGCTACCTCTGATTTAGCTCTTAGGACTAGCAAAACTAGCAGTGCTAACCAGGATCCAGATACCGTGTAGACTGGCTTACAGAAGCTATAGACATCGTGTAACTGAAGGGAATGGGGGCTTTACCCAGCCTGCCTTTGGGAGCTCTGCTTGAGTTTGCACTCAAGTTCACAAACCAACTGGCTTAAAGTGGTGTTTATGTTGTGTAAAGCACTTGGATATGAGTTGTTTCTGCAGCTTTATTCTGATTTTCCTTTTCTGGAAGTCCAGTTAGATCACTTGTAATTAAACATGAAATGTGGGTCAGCTTTGCAACAGTGAGGACAGCGAGGGAGTTCACACTTGCCTTCTTGTTCCAAGATAAAATAACAGAACCAGCATTGCTTAAATTACCAACTAGTCATTTTCCTATTCAATGACCGAGTTCAGCCTCATTCTTTAATTTTCTCTAAATGTATTTCTCTCACCTAACTTATAGCAAGACAGCTTCAGTGCATGTATCTATATTTTTGCATGCAAGAGGTATGGTTTTTTGCCATCAGATGTGAAGATCATATAGGACTCAGATTCTCAGGGAAATGATGAATCATTCTGCCATGATGCAGCATATACATACTGCTTGTCGACGTTTCATTCCATGGAAACTACATAACCAGGAAGTAACACTTCCATACCTCTTGCACCTACGGTATTCACTAAAATCTGTGAATTACTATCATGTTTCAGGAAGCATGCTTTGTGAAGTTTTAGCTTTTGTCTCCCCGAAGATTAAAGATACTAATGGGTTTATATGAGTGAGTAGCAAAAAAATGTAATGCAACAGAAACATTTTATAATATCATCCTTTCTCCATTTGGACCATCTTCAGGCCACACTAGCAATTTTTATAGTAGCCCCATATGTCAGAATGGCTCAGAGATAACAGTCTTAGTCTTTGATCCTTTTTTCTCTCTTTTCAGCAACATCTCACTAGTATGACTTCAAGAGCATACTTTAGGCCCAGACAACAAAAAAACATCACAGGGTACTCTTGTATTTCTTCTGCCTTTTAGCAGTATACATGGTAAGGAGTAGTGGCTAGATTGCAAATGCTAGGAAACAAAGAAAATATATGCAGGCTTGAAGCTTGTGAGTGAATTCACTATTAATAAAATGTTAGTATTCATTCTGAACATATGACCAGTTTTCTTTTTCTGTGAATTTACAGGTTTTAGGAATACCCTATACCCTCCATGGAACAGAATGATGACTTAATTGTTCTTGCAAATGACAGCTTTACTTGACTGTGAGTTTATGAGGCAGTAAATTTGCCTCATAACTTGCAGCATTTACCCAGCACATCGCTATGATGCTTTGAGCTATTTATTGTTAAGTGTGCAGAGGGAAGTGAAATGATCGTCTAAGCACTCAGAGGAGACATACTATGATGAAAAAAAAAATATTCTTCCCATAGCGTGCTTTAGGTCTCATTCCCTTCCCAGCTCCTTTCAGATACAGGCCCACTAATAGGAATGGGCTTACAGTGGTGTAAGTGGACAGTTGGAGATGGCTAAATAGCATATATAACCCAGGAATATGCAATTTAATCTATAGGCTAGATACATACATACTGGTGATACTCAAAGAAAGAACAAATTAATCTGAATGACTGCACTGATTTGGACTGAAGACCCATCTAGCCAAAGTGTAGGTGTATGGGTAAGGCAGGATAGATATATATATACATATGACAATACTTCCCCTGAGTTCATCTGAGTTTCCAGTGACGTGGAACTTGCTGAATGCAAGAACGCTGGAGATCAAATCTTTCCTGAACCAGAAGTGGTGCGTTTTACTTTATTAATTTTACCTTTAAATGCCATCTGTCACACTTGTAACACTGAAAATGCTCATCCATTGTCCTGGTTGTTTTCGTAATGATTGTGAATATGTAGTATTATAAATAAAATCAGTGCCAGTTATTTAATGGACAGATACATAAGTTGTATGAAAATAAAGATCTGTTCTCAGGTTAATTAATTGTATGCAATGCATTTTATGCATAGTCTTTCTTAGTGGTCCTTATGTATGTTATTGCTAAATGAAATATGTAAAACCATCCTATGAAGTCTGTTTTCCCCTTGATATTTAGGAATAACTCTTCCTAACACTTGTGTAAACTAAACCTTATTTATTTTTAAGTGGAAAATAAATAATTCGGTGACAAGGAAGTCATGATTTGTCAGTAAAGTAGTTTTGCATGGGAACAAGTAAAATAGTTCAATTAAAGTAAAACAATTTTCCTCTTTTAAATAAAGTTACACCTTAATTTTGCAGTGATACTTGTCCCTACAGCCCAGGTCCTGTTTACTGGTTTAGATTCTGTAGCTATATTCTTGGGACTATTATCAGATCTGAATATTAATGATGCTCTGCATGGCAATAACAGGGAGTAAGGCCAGTTTTCGTCTTGGGAGTATAATTCATTCTGGGCCAGAAGGAGAGATATTCTCATCTCCATATTCCCATCCCTAATCTGGACTGTTTGAACTGAACATGAGGGTCCAGGAGACACCTCAGTAGTTTTTCTAAAGGATCTGACTCGCAGGCCGGACTATAGCGGATGCTGCTGTGGCATTCACTTCCAAGCTTATGCTCCACAGATAGGAAGAAGTACAGTTTTCATCACTCCTTCACTCACATTTGTTGTCTTTTCAGGCACTGATACAGGCTATATGTAGGAAATTCAGAAAGTGGCTTCACACCACAGTTATGCTTCCCTTTCTGGAGCTAGCATCTTTTGTGTCTCTAGGAACTTAAAACAAGTTAGATGGTCAGGTCTGCTTAAAAATGTTGCACTGCCTATTGAAGTATGATATTCACAGAGGTCAAGCAGGCTGCAGCTGTGGCAGGGGACAGTAAGGTTTTCCTTTGCTGTAAGAATCTCTTTCAGTGGATCTTTTTTATTTTTACTTTTCTTTAATCTACTCACCCAATTCTAATGTGGGTGGCATGTTCTTTTCATGGTGATACTTCTGGCTGAAGCCAGAGATGGTTGACAATACCATGTATTTCTGAAAAATACGTGTTTGCATCAGAACATTTTAATTACTACTTTTCACAGCTCCTGCATTTACTTCCTGTTTTCAGAACAAAACCATGACCCAAGAAAACAACAAGAAAAGGCACATTTAGAGTTAAGTCATAGGCCCTCTATGAACAGAGTCAAAGAGCAGCAGGACAAGGCTTCCTCGGACTAGAAGCTGGTTGATGGCCCTGATGCATGGCACTTCTGGTCACCTCCACATGACTCAGCTCAGCCTGGGGCTGTCAGTACCTTGCCCACGGATATTGTAGTAGTGCTAGTGTCCAGACCCGGGTAGACCTGAGGCCTATGTTGTAGCCTTGTTTCTAGCCCAGTCTCTGGCTCTGTCTCTTGCTGCTGTTGTCTGGGCAGCCTGGCTGGACATTCACCCTTTGTCACCACTTGTGGTTGCTGGTGATAGATGCTGCTGCCAGCACCCAGAGCTTCCTGCCCTCCTCAGCTATAGTAGATCTCTCCATCCCATTGCAAGATGTCCTGAGGTGGGCACCAGAGTTTCTTAAAAGTGCCCTGTGTGTTGGCTAAATACCAAGTTAAAGAGAGGGGGAAGAAGGGGAGGGGATGGCAGTTGGCAGTGGCAGGGATGGTTTTCCACCACACTTTTCACTAGCACTGCATACACCACGTCTTGCTCAAACTTTGTGTTGTAGCTGTTTTATCACTGTGTTAGTGGTGACTTGTGCATGGTTGATCAGGTGGAAGTGGTGTGGAATGGACTTGCTTACAGGCATATCGTTTGGTAACTCAACATTTTCTACATCTCCAAGAATAACACACACTCTAAGTAACTCGTGGTAGGTTTAGACTTAGGCCCTTCAGAACCATACTCTTCTTAAATCTGACTTTCTTTCCAAAAAGCAGATGATTTCTTCACAGTCAGAATTGTGGCAATAAACAAACATTGACTGACACTGAGAAGCCAAAGAAAAAAATGCTGTATAGCCAGAGAATGTCACAGCATGATTTGAAAAACTCTTTATAGAGGGATGTATCCTGATATTTTAATTATCCTTTCTGCTAATGTAATCAAAAGCTAATTATGAATCATAGTTATTTGCAATGATACACTGTGGAAAAGAATTGAAGGGGAAAAATGAGGACAGAAAAATCATAGTCTCATCTGCTAAATCTCTGATTGAGCTGTCCTTTTGATTGATGTAGCCTACTGACTGACAGTTTTTCATTTCAGTGCTGTCATTTTCTTTCTATCATTCCTTTTCTGCTTCATCTAATAAAGGGTTATTCCTAAATCCAGGGAAAACTAAGGACAAATTTGGCCTGAATCACTTTGAATGGCTGCTTTTACAGCCTGCATTTCAACTGTAGTCATAAACATGTCCCCATTGCTATTACTATTTTGTATAGATTCCACCTCTTTTCCCCATGAATTAACTGCAATGTAGCAAGAAAATCTTCATTCTGCATTTCATGACCTCTTCTCTGGAAACTCTGCTTACTTGCTGAGAGCTTTAGCCAGCAGTCACCGAGCTTAGTGAGTTAATTCTACAAGCCTGTACAAACGCACATGTTTTGATTATTGCCGTTCACATCCCTGTTGGGGAGGAGGTTCTGTTCAAGATTTAGCATGCATGCAGTGTGTAAAGTATAACATCATCTTTCTCTGTGAGGCTTACTGTCCTTGTGAATTTTTTGTTTGCATTAGCTGCAAAAAGAAAAGCAGCTGCCTGTGTCTGGATACAGTTAAAACTTTTAGATGAAGCCTCTATAGTTTCATCTGTTTGAGAAACAGCTAATAGATTTTTTTGGTTTTCTAGTTTTTCTGGTTTTTCAATTAACAAACTCCCAGAGTTTGCTTTCAAAGTTACTTTTATTCCTTGTTAAAAATCCATGCTAGCTAATTGGCACAGAAGGGTTAAAACAAATAGACAATCATAAAATATATCTGAGAGACATAAATACTAGTGCAGGACAGGTACTTTTGTTCCAAGGATCTTGAAATATTTTTTTCTGGTATTACATAGGCTTTGAGGTACTCTTCAGATTCAGGTATAAGAAAAATATTGTAATCTATGACAGTGATAAATCTATGACAGTGATAAATCTATGACAGTGAGATCCCATGGTTTACCTCAAAGCACAGAATAAAATGGGGGGGGGAACAAAAAAAAAGGGAGGGGGGAGAATTCTGTCTTCCAGGGGCTTCTTTAAGCATGGAGATAATGATGATCTGTCCTCTACCCAAGTTCTTAAAAAGCAATAAAGAAAAAGATGTATTCTCACATTTCTATTACTTTTCAATTTACTCAGTCCAAGACATTATTCTGTTACTGGGAGTCAGGTGGAATTTGTAGACCACTTACAGAAAAATGCATGTCTAAAGATTACAAGGGTATGTTGCTGCATTCTTAGTCAACAGTCCGTTCCAGAAATAGTGATTCTCTTCTTTTTATACACAGAAAAAGGCAACAATTATAACAGAGGATCATGTTTTAAAAAGTGTTATTGGTTAAGATTACCCAGCCCTAATATGCGTAGGCCAAAATCCTTAAATAAATATGTACTTTATTTAGATATTATAAGCTTCCAGTCTGTCTTCTTAGAGAGAGACAAATTCTTTTTGGAAATGTATGAAATTTATTCTATTCAGAGATAATCTCCTTTATGTTGCATAGACTTGAGTATTTCACTTCCTCTGCTGTTTTTCAAGTAATGTGTTCTGGTACAAAATATTTCCATAATCTAGGTGACTGATTTTATGGATTTTTTTGGGTGTGTTTTCTTCTGAAGCTGGGATATAAAACCAAGCACTTAAATTACTCTTATTTATACATGGTTGTGCATGATATTTTTCCTTCTGCATTATAGAAATAGAAAACCCATGTAATATAACCCATATATAAATATAAACTCATATAGAAACCCCAAAGAAACATCTAGATAACCTGGTGCGTGCAGCCACTTCCACAAACATTTTGTTTCTCATCTTGGCATTATTTTGTTAGATGATGAAAACTTTGATTTCCTAGCACTGAGGTTGTGAAGTTGATTTTTACAATGCAAACATCAAGGTCATGATACCTCACGCATTTTTGGACACTCCTTCAGTCAGATATGGATTTTCTACTTCATTCAACTATCCTGGTGATTATTGACTTCCTTTCTCCTGTTTCAATGACAGGCAGTTGGTATCATATTCCTCTAATTTTTTCATCATTAAAGAAAGATAGAGACTCGGATACCTCCTTGCTCCAGGGAGGTATACATATAAGCACAATTTTGTCACTACTGCCTATGTAGACTACTGTCTATAAGACAATGATCAGAGTTAGACAGCTTTACAAGTTGCAACTGCTTCTTTGAAACTTTCTGAGAGTGCCATAGGACATTTTCTTGCCTTAGGGTAAAATCTATTCCTAAAAAAAAAAATCAACCATGTTCCTTTATATGGGTATGTACATGTGTGTCTAGTGCAGGGGTATTAAATATACACAAGCATGGGTATATGAGTGTATATGTATACGTGCACCTGACTAACTTCATATTTTCCTGGGATAAGTTAAAAAAAGGAGGTTGCTTTTAAGTTATATATAATAATCTTATCAGATTCTTGATCAGACTCGAAGCTTGCCTTCTATCTGTGAGGCCATGACAGTAAAGCAGTTTGGCCCTGTGAACGTAAAGCAGATTGCACACGGGCAAGAGACAGCCACTGCCTTTTGTCCACTCTGCAGATGATGTTCATTGCTGTTGGTGTTATTTCCTGCATTCATCACTGATCTGCCCATCCTGAAGGAAATGAAACAGATTGTTGTTACTTCAGCCAAGTGGCTCCCCAGCCCTTAGTGCTTATCTCAGTGAACGGAACCTTCAGCAGCCAGTATGGAGGGCAAACAATTGGGGTGCTTTATCTCTCTGTTTCTGGAGTGTGGAAAAACATAGATGGTGCCAGTTTTTTAGCACGGGTTGATTCATTCAGGACCACATGTGCAATAGCCTCACTGTTATGTAATGATCTGCCCACACCATAGCACGTACCTTCCCATCTTGCCTGCCTTTCTCATCAGCCTTGCAATTAAAGTCTGGGCTGATCCTTTCTGGCAGCTCACCATCTGCAAAACAGGAAGCACTGGCTTTGCTGTGATTTCACACTTCTCTTGATGAAGCTCGCTTATGTCTGAGAGCCTTTAGGAGAGCCATGTAACATGCGGAGTCTGTGGCCACACTTTCTTTGGGGACAGAAAGGCAATGGTGGCGAAGTGCAATCTGGAATACCCAACAGTGCTGTCTGAATCTATTAGATTCTCTTATACTCAAAAGCTGCATGTTATGAAATGAATGGTCTAATTTCAATGCAAACAGCTCTACCTTCCTAGAGGGAATCGCACATATTGTTACACGACCTTGCAGCCTGCTTCTTGGTGGGTAAGCACAACTGAAAGGACGAGGCTGATTCAGGCTCTGCAAGAAGGAGTATTCTTTTCAAATGACAATGGCTAGAAAATAAAATTCCCTCTTATTGCTGGTGTTCCTGTATATCACTTTCTACTTCTCAAGCTGCAAGATCACAGCAAGGAGTTAATTAATTATTACTGTCAATGATGTGTCACTGTGAAGGCTTTTTCAGATGTTTCCACAGTCAAATCACACTTCTTAAAAGGATGGTAAGGAGCTATTATGGCCATTCAGCTTGCCCTGTTCCTTAGTAAGGTCCTCACTAGGTAACGGTCAAATCCCCTTTCCATCTCACATTGACTCTCTAAGCAATAGCTCTGCCTATAGAGAGCTATTGGTTTTTTTCAAGTAAAGACACTGTGAAGTGAAATGAATACTGCTTCACTGTAGAAACGGTTCCATTTATTCTAAATATAAAAAAATACACTGCATTTATTTAATTTTTGTGTGGTTTTCCAATATGTACATAGTCCTTTTTTATAATATGTAGACTAACAAACTTTTGATTCACTTCACTGCTCCGATAATAAACTTTCATCATGTGGATAAGGTTATGGCAACTGCTTTTTAACATTTTCTCTTTTTACCCTGAATACCCTTGGCGTAGTTGTCATCACTGATGATCATGACGTTCTCCTAAGGGAGCAGGAAGGTTTCTTTTTAACATCACAACTTAGACAGTGAGTTTTGCAAATGTAATGCACTACAACAACTCAGTAGTCCATTTTGGTCTTTTGAGTAGATAGTGGCTACCCACAGTCTTTACCTGTAAGACTGCCTCAGCCCATCAAACTGCACATCAATCTGATGAAGATTGGGTGCAGAAACAGTTATTTTCCATATCAAGAATGTGGTTTTGTTTTGACCACATGGAATGCCTTAAGTTGTAGGTGAGAAATCCACCGAGCTTTTATCTCTGATTTGCTTTATAGTGTATTCTCAAGAAATTTTTAAGTCTCAAGTTATTTCCAGAGTTGCCAAGGCATTACTGTCATCCAGCAGCTTGCCATCTTACCTTAATTCTTGATGTTATGTGGTACCTGGTTTTCCCTGTGCATCCCTTTTATGACACTACCACTTATTTAATGCTTCTAGCATTACTGGATCTGCTCTCAAGGCTGCTGAGGATTACACCCTTAAAATGTTAGTACAGCAAGTTTCCCATTTGTTGTTTGAGGTTTTTTTATTGTGTTTTTGTTGTTTGTTGTTTGTTTTGTTTGGTTTGGTTTGGTTTGGGGTTTTTTTTGTCATTTTTTGTTGGTTGGTTGGTTTCTTTTTGTTTGTTTGGTTTGGTTTGGGTTTTTTTTGTGGGGATGAAAGTAAAAAATTTACTGGAGCTCCACAGAAAATGGTTCAGGAAAATACTTGGAAATAACACCGTGGTCTTGGGACTAGATTTGACATTACTGATTGGTAGTTTTCATCTTGACACCATTTTTAAAAAGCATAATAATGTGAAACATTTTAATTAGATCAAATTGAAATATAATTTGATGAGTGTATATGAATATGGTAAATAGATGCGATCAGTATTCTGTAGTGATTCATTATTGAGTTATGCCATGTAAAACAAGCATAATAACTCACAGCAAGTATTTCCTTAATACTTGCATTTTTTTTTGTATGTCGCACTCAATGCCTTTTTGAATCCCAGTAAATCCTGTATAAAGGTAATTGTGTTTAGATCCACATACTGGTGGAAAGTAAGATGTTCATCATCATAATAAAATATGTACTTGTAGTCACTTGGAGATACACCGACATTTATTGTATGTCTCAAATGCTTAAGTTATTTGAGCTGTTCTTGTTAAAAAAGCGAACATTCTGAGTGTTTACTGAAAAGAGTATCTATGCACCCATGAGACTATGATTGTAGTTGGTGAGAGTCTCTTCTGAAGTTAAAGACGCCTTTATTGAACTGGAGACAACCTAAGAAAAGTAGCTATTTTAAATTCAGCATTTTATAATTCTTTAAGATGATTACAAGTAGTAACAGTAGTGTTACAGGTGTACAGTAGTACAGGGATAACTTTCATCGAGATCTTAGCATATAAAAATACCAAAGGAGACCAACTGCTTCATGTTACCATACCTGTAAGTAGCCTGTTGGATCAACCACTTTTGGAACATGCTTTGCACTAGCACCTTCATTATTTCTTGACAATGTGAGATGGCATCAGGAGCCCTATTAATGCAAAAGTAAGACTCAAGTTTTGAGTCATCAGTCCATGCTCTAAGCATTGGAGGATCTATGTCTGTAAAAACAGAGAGCACAAGCAGAAGAAAAATAACTTTGACATACAGCCCCCGAACAAAATGTTAGGTTTAGAAAGGTGGAAAAGAAAGGATGATTCCACAATGGGGCAATGACCAGTCATGTGAGGTTTTCATTATGTGACAGTTTTATTGCTCAGTAGGATTATTTGTGCAAAGGAAAGTTTCAGGAGAAGATCTGGTGCTTTTTAAAATAGGGCTGTTCCAAGAGGCAAACGTAATTTATAAATCTTCTGCTGATTTAAAAGTTGTTCTGCACAGAATGGAAGGGGACTTGTTTTTCAAGCAACAACTGTGTAGAAGTGTTTTATTTTATTTGCGTAATATAAATTTATTGAGATAATATAACTATGTTTTATTTCTCAGCTGTAATAAGAGAGAGGATTTAGAAATCTGTTCTGGTATTTCTTTAATATTTTCCAAAACTACTTCATCTTCCTAATAATGTAATCACTGCCTAGTTTCCTTCTGAACAGATTTGCTTTACTTTCACTTTGGACACCCTTTGTCATAGAAAACTTCAGTCTTTAAGGGATAACAGATACACCGTGAGTTCAATGGCCTTTCTCTTTAAGGTGTGACCTTGACACATGCTTAGAATATAGAATTTTTTGCCAGGTCCATGCAGAGATATCCATCACACTGGTGGTCCTCAGCCTGAGTAAAATTTCTTGTCATACTTTTGATAAGATAGGTTTAGTGCAGTTAAAGCCTGTTGGGTAGATTGTAATGGAACTACTGAAGACTCAAACTCAGACAGTTTCTGCCTTTGTGGAAATTAGGATAAAGGGCAAGATGTTAGCATAGTTGCTCCTTGACTTCCTAAGTCTTACTTTGGATCTGTCTCTTACAGAGTTTTTCTAGCAATGAGCATTGATTGTATATTTCATTAGATGCATCTAAGTATGTCAGAAAACAACTGATTTTCATGACTGCTGCACTCATAGGAGCAGTGGTAGCATCTGGGGGAAGCTGCTGGTGAGGCTGACTTCAGTCATGGTGGTCAGCAAAAATTGATTAGTTGAGAAACCAAATATAAAGGACAGCTAAAACTGGCAAATTGGCACAGAAGAAAGAAGAAGGGCAAGAGTTCACAATAGATGAACTGAATCAAGAGACAGGAGCAGCAATTGAAGACGAGATTAGGCCAGAGCAAGAACAAAAAGAAAGCTAAACAGATGAGAGGAACTCAGACAGCAGGAGGTTAAGTGGATGCCACTAGGTATAAAACAGGGCAGGAGGAGATACCATACTGCTGACTCAAGTGGAACAAGCAGAAACTGGAAATAGCCAAACAGTATCATAGGCTATGCTGAGATGAAACTGCTTGATAAATAACTGTCTGATCCTGGGGCAGTAGTATCTCTTCCTGCAAATCTTGCCTCCCCTAGATCATCAGAACTGTAACAACGTGACTTCCAAATTAAAAGGTTCCTCCCAAGTTCAAGCATGTGATCTGTAAATATTATAATTTCATTTTTTAGATATATTGTGAAAATAATATAATTATTATTTATGAATTATTCAAATTCTTTATTGAAGAGCACCATAGAAAAATCTGTGGAGAAAGCAACGTCAATTTTTGGAGCTGGATTTCAGTAGCATGCAGTAAATGAAGTATTTCAAACAACAAGGATAACACAAAATATTGACTAGCTGCTCAGTAAGTAAGCCACATCCACATTGTGCCCTGCAGCAGGCATTCTGATGGGAAAACAGTATGTGCTCATGTAATTAAAGACTATAGCATAATACGTGAAAACAGTGGGCTCGGGTAAAACTCACACTATGGACTTTACTTTCTTCTTTCCTAACTTTGGAGTTCTTGACTTTACAGTTTTAAAGATGGCCGTTTGTAATATTGCACACTGCACACAGTAAGGCGCCTGAATGCCTGGCATGGTTGCACATCCCTACAGCGTCTTCTTACAGAAGGAGTGCATGAGCTATTGAATTAGTTTCAAAAGTCTTGTGAGGCTGAAATAAATTGTCATATTTCTCCTATATGTAATAGGGAATATCTCATGTTTTCTTCCTCATCTTTTGAGTGGGTCAACAAGATTTAGCTGATTAGTAATCATTTGAATTATCTCCCTTTTTTTTTTTTTCCCTATTAAATAGTCTGCAAGTGTGGTAATAAAATACCTTGTAACATTAAATATTAATTTACTCCTTTATATATACCCAAACTATCCAATTTAAATAAATAAAATTTAAAAAAAAAAGAAAAAGGAAGTCTGGGATGGAAAATGTGGGTGGTTATACTGTGTACTATTTTGCTTTGTGCTAATGAGATTCCCAGGAAATTATTTCCCTGACATTTTAATGTAAAGATCACATGACCTCTAGCATTAATTATTTCCATGAGCTAGTTAGCAAATGAGTCCTTCAGGGCCCATGACATCTAAAAGTAAATGAATTCTCTGAGTTTTATACGATTGTTGGATAATATTTTAGCTGGGCCATTAGTTGTGGAAGAGCTAGTCTTCTCTAGTTTTTACAGGGAAAGGTTTTAAAACACCTCTGCAACTCTACAGGCCTTTTAACCAACTTGAAATTAAACATAAGGACCATTGCTTGATAAAAAGACTTTCACATTTCTTTGCTAAAATTCACTAAAGCAACATAGCATAATGAAAGGTTAGCACTGCAAACTGTGCAGTATATGTTGATTTCTTTTTGCAATTTTCATAAGGCATAAAAGCAGAAGAATTGAGATAATACAGCGGAAAAAATAGGAGTGAATTGGAAAAGCATTATTTTGCATATAATTTTTTCTGTATCTGACAGTAAAAGAAAAATTGTCACTTTTATAGTCTGTTTGATAAAACAATGATTTACTGATTTGAATTGTAGAAGGAGCAAAAGAAAAAGTCATCATTGCAAAAAAATTGCAACAAATGCTGTAGGTTTTATTAAATGCTGTAAAGAAATACATGCCTTGGAATGTCTAGATGATAGGTAGTCTAGGTAGACTATCCCCACAGTCTGGGGTGTTTGGGGCATTCATTTTTCATCCTAACCAATAGTTTATTAGTGTTCAGCCTGGAGAAGGCTCCAGGGAGACCTTATAGCAGCCTTCCAGTACCTGAAGGGGGCTGACAGAAAAGCTGGGGAGGGGCTTTTTATAAAGGCATGTGGTGATAGGACAAGGGGCAATGGTTCTCAACTAGAGCAGGGTAGATTTAGATTGGACATTAGGCAGAAGTTCTTTACTATGAGGATGGTGAGACAGTGGAATGGGTTGCCTGGAGAAGTTGTGGATGCCTCATCACTGGAAGTGTTTAAGACCAGGCTGGATGAGGCTCTGAGGAACCTGGTCTAGTGGGAGGTGTCCCTGCCCATGGCAGCAGGGTTAGAACTAGATGATCTTTAAGGTCCTTTCCAACTGAAGCCATTCTATGATTCTATGATTTTAACTCAGCCTGTGTAAAGAATCTTATGGCAGTGTTCAAATGGATGCAAGAGACTTACACTCCAGGGTATCCTTTGAACACTGGCAGGTGAATGTCATCTGTTCAATTGTGTATGTTTATATTATTTTTATAGAGTCCAACTTAACTCTTACTTAACTGTGCTGGGTTTAGTTTCATTACACTTTGTAGCATTTTTAGTCAGACACTGCAAAACTTCTCTAAAATTCTGACTTCAAGGAACAGTAGAGAAAATTATAGCTCAGTGGGTCAGAGATGGGAGGATATTGACCACCTGGATTCTAGTTTGCTGATTCAATTCTCACCCAGCTTGATTGCATTTGAAGGATATTGCTGTCTGTGGACTTTTTGACTTGTGTACGGTAACTTAATATCCTCAAGCCCCTATAAGGAGTTTTCATGCTACACAATACTATATTTGAAATTAATTGGAAGTTTTGGAAAGCTGGCCAAAGCTGTGAAGAAAACGAACTATTCCTTAAACCTAGAAATGACAAAAAGCCCACTTGTCACCTAATGGCAGATTGCTGGTGATGCAGGAAGCATAAAGAAGGAAGAAGAGGATTATCTTGTTATCTTGAATATGTCTGGTATCACCACCCAAGAAACGATAGAGTGTCTGATAGCTGATAGCTCCATTTGTACCTACCGGTCAGAACAATGTGTCCTGGAGGGTAACCTTGACTTTTACCTTCAGATAGAATCTCTAAGGAGTCTTCTAATAGGTCATAGTAAAGATGCATGGCTATTTTGGCTTCTAGACAGTTGCGTGATTTTTCAGGTTGGTCTGCACATCAGTGCAGATACAACTCTTGCTGATGCACTTTGGCAATAATTGTTGGACAGGCTGGACTACCACAGCTAGAGAAGCCTGGATTTAGCGCAACAGAATTGATCACCTTCACACATAAACAGGCTCAGGAAGAGGCAAGATGCATCAGCATTTATCAGCAACATTAACATCAAAGTGAACAATTAATTGGGTAATGCCACAAATACTATGAAAAATTATCATAGTAAGTGCAGATATTGGCTTGATTGTCTTTTTAGCAGCCATTGAAATTACTGTATGAATACTACATCACATTTGCTTTCCTTTCATCCTATTTCCCTCTCCCACCTCTTTTGCTGACCCTGTCTTTGCTGACCGTCTCCTTGAATATCCTTGTTGCTGAGAGAACACTCTGGAATTGAAAAGTTGAAGCCTTACATAAATGCAGATATATCCTGTCCTATTTCCTTACTTCTCCATAAGCCTATTGGTACAATGTTTCACTGGAAGAACAAAACAAGCATAATTCCAAGGCTATGCTTAATGCAGGATAGTATGGGCAATGACCACTGCTTAAGCTGCAGGAAGAAAAGGGATACTTTCCACTGCTCATATCTGAATCAGTACTGGGGTTTGTGCATGGATCTGTGTATTGGTTTGCACTGGGAAGTTCAATGTTTTAAAGCATCTTTGTCCCACAAAAAAAGAAAGTTCACTATTTGCATAGCATTGCCTATAATCATGTTCTTGAAAGTACTCTCTGGGATGGTGATAGTGGCTCACAAGTAGTGTTAAGCCCACTGGAGTGTAGACATTACATGTCCTAAGTCTTAAGGGTTAGAAAAAGTGCACCTAGCCTTCACTTTTGATCTGATTGATGCTGTTAGTGATACTTTCTCCACATTAATAGACTGACTAATTTCTTCATTAGACAATTATTCATAAATAATTACAGGACATTTCCTGTAAAGTCTATAATTTTGCATGGAGTGCATTAATCAGGCATCATTCTTGCTCTGAGACACAGGGAAACAGATGGCTACAGCAATAGTAGAGATGACTGTCTCTTGCCTCTGCAGCCTGAATGTCTAGTCAGTCAAGAAAATTAGTTTATTTTGCCTCTGATTTATATGAACTTTGGCTATTTTTTCTCCAAAATGTACATGAATATTAAAGTTTTAAATAAAAAATTTAACATTTATTCATTTGAAAGGGTTTATTTCCATAAGGAAACAAATTATAATTTCTACACTTAATTTGTAAATCTGGACTGATAAATTATTTTCTCTTTTTGTCTGTTTGCAAAAAAAAGATACTATAGAGTACAAAGAGAATCTGTCTAAGAAGTCACTTGCAAAAATTCTAATTTATTATCTCACTCTGAGTTCAAGGCTTAACTCTGATGTTACTTGTGTGATTTTTATATTCTCACAACCTTATTAAATTCAGTAGGTTTATTTGGACTTTAGAATTCTGCTTTTTAGCCATATCTAATATAGCACAGAGACCTGCTTGTAATGAAGTCAATCATCTAGGTTTACTGCTGAATTATGACTCCTCAGTTACCATGCCAAGGAGGAAAACATTGGGGTTTCAGTGAGATAGAGAGAAGCTCTGTCTCTTCAGGGCATCTTCTGGGGCAGTTCTTCTGTGAGAAAACAAACTCCTTATAACAACAGTTTCCTCTGCTCTCTGGCCAGGCTTTGCTACTGGTGATATAAAACCCTGTAGTTGATGTTCTTTAATCTTGGAGTATAAAAACCAGAAGCCTGCATTTTGTTGGTCCTTGTTCTGCAGCAGATGCCAGCTTCACAGCCAGCCTTCTTTAGCATCAGTGGATTCACAAAACAGATCCTTTCTTCTTTTTTTTTTTTTTTTCCCCCTCTTTTTTCCCCTCCTTTTTTAAAAATAATAAACAACTGAAAACTTCAAAGTACTACACAGATCAACTTGTAAAGAATACATAGTACTTAGTGGTATCTGACAGTTCCATAGAAGAAAGACTTGTTCTTCAGTGAGTTCTCTAGAGTGAATAAAACTGCACATAGTTGGAGGCAGTTGAACAAGGAATGTCAACATTTTACACTCTTTTTCAGAGGTATAAATACTGATATACTTTGTGGAAAGCAGTCCTGCTAGTGTTAAACTTTCAGACAGTTCATCAGAAAAGGGCCATTTCATTATAATGCATTGGTTCAAAAGGTAAAAACAACCCATACAGAAGAGACAATTTCACTCTGACTTTCATGCTGGCAGTACTTATCCTAACATGACACTCCTTAATCCCAGAGAGCTTCGAAAGAAAATGCCACAGCAGCATTAGCTGGGTCTGCAAGAGCATAGGCGTTTGTGTCAGCTAGCTAAGGGAAGGCAACCTTTCTGATGCTCCCAAAAGAGTGATCATTTAATCAGGCACATTAAAGCTCAGAAATTCTAAGTTGCCACATAAACAATGGTTATGATTCCCAACCCAGCTGGTGCTGTCAGGCAAAAAAAACCTGCAGTCATTTGAATGCAGCAGGATAAACACACTAGAACGCTAATTTGTTCAGCTACCGTTCCAGCTTGTTACCCATCTTTGGCAGATATAAGTGCTTAATTACAGTAGTGATGTCCACAAGTATCACAGAAGATGGTTTATCAGGTGTTTATAATACCAAGAAACATTATTAGACTGAAGTATAATAAGCAACATCCCAGCCCTCAAAAATCATGTGCATAATATTGTAAAAATAGTCAGAAAAAATATTTTCTGTAGAATTTGCCATTTAGGTAAGTGGCAGGTTTAATTCTGGAAGCTGGATTACAGCAAATTTATAATGGGACCGCTGCAAGACAGAACCTGAGCGGCTTCTGCTTTGCTCTCCTGGCAATTTCTTCAGAGAACATAAGACAAGAGTTTGTAAGCCTAGAACCCTTTTATTTCAGAAAATTCAGGAAAAAAAAACCCAACACATTTTAACTAAACCAAGTTCAAAAATTTCTAGATGCTCCATGAAATGGAATTTTCTTCTCAACTCAACTTATTGTGACATTTAATTATATATTATTTATTAGTACATTATTCTTTAAAGTTAAGGAACAGGCTATTTGAGCAGTGGCCTATAAAGCTTGGAGAGTACTGCTAGGCAGCCTGCTTCTGGACATTGCTATGGAGATATGACATAGTGGAAGCCTCCCCTCCATTTCTGCATTGAGTTAACCATTGTCAACAAGTTTTCAGTCCACATCCTCCAAAAAACTGCTGAATGGCTTTCACAAAGAAAAGAGACATGTACTTTATATAGATAAGCCAGTTCACCAGTCCCTCCTCTTCTAATACCAGAACATGCTCTCAGTTTCTTAGTAAGTTAGAAGGAGGCAATTATAAATATTGAATTTGGCTGCCCAGAAATGGTACCCCTTACATCTTATTTTTATCCACCCAGCCCCAGTTCCCTATGGCACATCTTTGGTTGCAAGTCTTTGTGGCAGGTATTGCAATCTCCCTTCTGCCATGACTTAGAAGGAATGAGCTTTGCAGTTGACATACAAGTGTTACAGCATTAATACTTTGATTACAAAGTCGTTTTGTACTCCTTTCAGATGCTGGTTTCTGTAAAGGGTTACAAAGTGTGGTAGCTGTGATAGTCCCTTTGAAATCATGATTACTTGAGCATAGCGTTTTCACTAGAAGTGTTTGTGAATAATGCGCATTAATGAGGAGTTGTAGCACCTATGTTTATATGCTCTTTATTCAGTTAATTCATGTTATGTCACAGAGAACACAATAAACCATGGCATAAGTTTTGTAGTATGAATAATCCATGGTTGGTGAGTAAACAAAAGACAATGTGCAATGCCACACTTCAATATATAGCAGTATAGAAGCGTAACTCTTCAGACATTTATTAGAAAGATAATCATGTGTATCCTTGATTACCATCAACTTACGAATTACTTTCAACTAGTTGAATGTTCTCTGTCAAAAAAAAAAGCCCAAACTAAAACTAAAAAGTGGCAGTAATAGTAGAATTCAATTTCTACGTTGGTATGTTGTCATTTTGCTAATACATGGATACACACACATAATGTATGTGCATACAAATAAAACATCTGACCATCAACATATTTAGGAGATTTTTGGAAGTGAAGAAGCAGACAGTTTTTCCAATTAAAGAAACTTCTGCAGTATAAAAATGATTGCTGCTGAGATGCTTTTATAGATTAACTTTTTAAATAATGAAATTAATGTAAAATTTGTGCAATCAAGACCTTTGTGTAGATTTTGGAAATGATTTGAAGAATTTTGACTAAGTAAATGTACAGAAACTTAACCTGTGTCACTGAAAAATAGACAACACTGAAAGGCACTGGCTACCTAATTCTGGTAGCCAGATTAGATCATCAGAATTAGTTCACCAGAGGGACTGGTGAACTGGCTTACCTACGTTTATAATGCACATGTCTATTTGCTTTGTGAAAGCCTTTCAGCACTGTTTTGGAGGATGCGGACATCTAGGTGAGGTAATTAATACTTCTGAAAAATCCACTAGATGCCCATTTGCAATTTCAGACAGTTTGATATTCAGGACATCCATTACAATTATGATTTAGAATCCTGAGGATGCTATGTTTTTAATGAACTAATTTTCAAAAGCTAATTATGCCTGAAAAATTTTATTCTGCGACAAATAAGAGCTTAAGTGAACTTCCCACTGACAACATTTTACACACAGCTAAGGTATTACTCATTAGAGCCCAAACTAATAAAAAGGAAATATTTACTGTATCAATCCTGGGCTAGATTTTGGTACATGTCTGAAAATATAAATTTCAGTGCAAGTGCATTTATTGTTTATCCCTGGGCAGACAGATAGCCCTAAACCAGTGCAGCATTTAATTCTCACTTATATGCTATTTTCAGAATTACAGGTAGCACTTCACAGGCTTTGTGAGTATCCTCTGAATAGGGGTGAATTTATAAATACTGAGTATGCCTTGTTAATTTTGAAATCAGACTTGAGTAAAATACTCCTGTCCTGTAAGCGGTACTAATTATTAAAGTTATAGTTGCTTTGAAAATGTATCTTGGTATGGTTCATCTCACCTGAAAGAGGCAGGTCATTTTAAGCACTGTCAAATGCCAATGATAATTGTGTTTTTAGACCTTAAGCACATGTATGAATTCAGGTTAAATGCTATGACTGTTAAGAACAAAGGAAGGCTCTTTTCACACCATTAGGATGAAAATGGAGTTTGTGGCTAGAGAAAAAAATAGTCATATGGCATAGTTTATAGTGCTACATTACTCCTATTTCCAGAAGAATAATCCTCTTGAAAGATGGCTCTTTACCAGGAGTATAGATACTCTGCAAATTATCAGTCTCTTATTGTTGACAGAGATTTCCTTTAGTGCAAGTTGTCAATTAAAGAGCAGTGCAGCACTCCACATAGAGAGTTATCTAAATACAGGGAGACAGAGTTTCAACTTCCTTCTGATGATTTTCTGTGTGTTCAGGATAATTCTTTGTTGCTTTAATTTTTATTTTTTTCTTGGGAAACAGACATTTGCACAAAATAATCCAAAGTAGAACAAAACAATTATGTGGTAATGTTAATCTCATCTAATATTCATATTAATGACCTATTTTTAGACAAAACACTTATTATTATTGTACCTCTGCTATAAAGTCTTCTTTTATGATTATGTGAATGGATCTTTCAAAACAAGCTGAAATTGCCTGCATTTGGCACAATACAGTAATTTTGATTGCCTTTCCTTTGTTCTCCCTAAGAGCTATTTTTCATTTCAGCTTGAGACTAAGAAACTCTTTTTACTTTAATCTGATTTTTTTTTTTCTTTTCTTTCTCCCTTTCTTTTTCTTTTTTTTTTTTTTTTTTTTCTGGCATACAAACAATCAATAAGAAACCTCCCTCAATAGCAGAAGAGAATGACCTTTGCATTCTCGGCTGATGATATTGCAGAAAGGTCTGACTCTGGTGTCAGTCTATTACTTCTCTGTATTTTTCAGCTACAAGGAATTTTCCTAATACATCTATATATAAAATTAAATGAGGTTGTTTATTATAAATGAACACAGATGTCTATAGTTCTGCTTGAATGACAGCATTTTTCTTCACCAAATATTATTTAGAGAGTCATTAGAGGTTTTACTAGGAACAATTTTAAATGTAAAGAATGACTTGACAGCTTGTGAGTATAGGTGTACAGCAGTGTTGCTTCTGTGTTTTGGTGCGATAGTTGAAATTGCTGCGCTCTTATCTAAGGCTTTCTGAACCAAATAGATCCATATACACATTTCCTATCCTCCATTCACCTTTAATAATGTATGTAGCTGAATTTAAATATTTGCTTCATTCATTCCTGCCATATGTGTTGTTGTGTACAGACTAGAAATAAGCCAGAATAATCAGTTTAGATTTCATATTTCTTTCTTCTCTTATTCATGATGCAGGTGATTTGGGGTCAGCTGGGAAGAATTCATGAAGCATTTAGTCCCAGACTGGTCTGCTTTTAAAAATTTCCACTTGCCTTTTGCAATTGCCAGACAATAATGACCATTTTTCTGTCTTTATCCACATTTTATGGACCTTCACAGGATTGCACAAGTGACTATATACTGCAGTTGTTATTTATATGCTGCCCGTACAGCTCCTGTGCTGCTTATCTGCAGCACTTTCAAAGAAGACATGAAAGGGAGAGCAAGTCCTCAGCTTGAGTAGAGAAGATGATGGCTTTTTTAAGCAGGACCTACCACATCAGTGTATAAAAAATAATCCTGAGAGGGAAGACACTAGCTATAACACTGAGCTGCTCAGATTGCATAAATACAGATTTATATTGTTGACTTTAGTAAAAATATTGATGAAACCCAGGCATGCTAATTTTCTTTAGGCAGAGTTTACACCATAGCAGCTGATGTTACATACAACAAAGTAAGAGGCACCTTTACAGTTCACCCGCAGGCTTCTGGTGGACAGCAGCTGAAAAATTGATATTGATTAGCAGAATATCAGTCACTATTCCTCAGCTTTGGGGAGCTGCAGAAATGGCTGGAATAATGTGATAGCTGAGACCTGCAGGCTTTCTGTGGCACTGCTGGATTTCACACATAGACCATTTAACTATTTTCTTTCAATTTATTTCTTAATCATTTTAATTATGCTTCATTACATTCCCAAAATTGCCAAATGCTAATGCTTTTTCATGGGGTCATTCATTTTAATAAGCTGAGCATTGCAAATACTGCAGCAAAAGCTGAACACTAGGCTTTTTTACATTAATCATAGGTTTTAAGTTAAAAGCTTCAAAAAAAATGTACAGTCTTATCAGTTATGTCAAGTGCTTCCAAGTAATTCAGTAACTATCTGCTCAGATCAATTGTGTATCTTTCTAGCTCTGCTAGCACACCACAGCACTATGAACCTGAGGAAATTCAGTTTCCTGAAGAAATGACCTCTATCCTTATGGCAGACATACCCTTGTGGCACTGCAGCAGCATTACCATCCATACCAGAACCACAGGGGTTCATGAAATCTTAGACAGTCAGTGGAAAAAGTGCAATGCTGACTTTAACTCATTATTTTGTGGGAAGCCACCAGCTCATTCTGCATGTGGAAGACAATTTTTATGTCCTAAAATTTACAAAAACCAATATGGTCTGCTGTGAATTCTCTTGCTGACAAGATGAATTGAGCTCCAGTTTGCAAATTGGAGGTTCAACTATCAGAGAAGACATTCAGCCAACTAAACATGGTAGCAACTCTGTGTATAGACTGCTTCAAGACAAGTCAGTCTCATCAAAACAGATGGTAGTTGGCTGTAAATTCTTTCTAATATTATTGTTTAATATAATATCAAAGTATGACTAGGTCAAGACATCATAATTACCTTTACTGGAGTTATCCATGTGTCTCAATGTAGAATTTGTATGCAGTCAATGGAAAACTTGATGTATGGAAAGTTTTGGAGGTTTCATTTCCCATTGCTGCGTTTTGCAAGTATTGCTCTTAGAAGACCAAAAGATCAGTCAAACTACTTGTGGGTAAACCAAGTATGTTTCTCTTCACAGAAGTCAGGTAATCAACTGAGGGAAAAAAAAAAGGCTATAGCTGTAATTGGAAAAGGACTGTGAAAGTGAAGGGTGGTATTCATCATAATGTAATTTAAAAGTCGGGCAACTGATTCAAGCTACTTGTTTTGGGTGTACCAGTAACCTGTGGAGATAAATGCCTCCAGAGTGCAGTTCACGGCACCCCATGGACAAATAGGATATAAAGTATTTTGTCCCTTTATTTTTCAGTACTGTGGTCAGCTAATGGTGACTTTTTGTCTTTGTTTTATAAATTCTGTAATAAGAAGGAAGAGCACTTAATCCTAAAGTAAAAAACCCTCATTAATATTAAGAACTGCTAGCTTTTGTACACTTGAGAGTCTCTTTATGTGCTTGTATCTGGACTGCAAGTTGACTGGCTGTCAAGGTTGAAGTCTGCATGTCTGACAGGTTTTCTTAGTTTTTGCCAATGCTCATGGCTTTTAAGATCACTACAGTTTGCTGAATACATAAAGAAAAATGTAGAAGATCTATTTTTGCTCCAAACCAAACTCTTACATTTATTGACAAATCTTGCCAATTTTATGTATTTGTTTATGATTTGCTTCCCAGTTACTTTGTCAAATTGAAGTGTGTACAAAACATAAAGTGCAGAGTAGAGGAAGCAGCTGTAAAAGCTTCAGAGCTGTGATGGAAAAAAAATAGGCTCTTGACAGTGCCTCCAGAGTCTCTGAGCCAAATTTATAAAGTACCAATATAATCCTGGTATTAGACTGAATGCTGAAACATTTTACAGATTTAGAAAATAACAATTAAAACAAAACCCTCTCAATTTGAGTCATCTGAAAGAGGCACAAAACAAACCCCTTTTCCATTTCTTACGTGTGGACAGTAGACCCTAACTTGCTTGCAGATCTTTCTCTGGCTTTTACTGCTGAATATTGTTTACCAGAGAGAGAAATACTTGTGACAGCAGTGCTCTAGGAGTTGTCATATTTAAATGACTGGTTTCTACAGAGTTGCTTTCCAGCAAGGCTGTGTTTGGTTAATGTGAAGAGTGGCAGCCCTTGTTTTACGTTCCATCATTCACCCTTCCTCTAAGTGGGCCATAGTCTAGGAATCTTTCCCGCTTTGAGGATGATCCTGACAGATGAGCCTGAGCAGTTGTTGCAATTTTGCCTGCATCATCTATGCCATATAGCGGGTAGCATTAGATCATCTTTCTTTGGAAGTTGCCACTTTACTTGACTGTTAATGGGTCTGTAGTACATATGCAGTACAGCATCTTGTAAGTCCAAAGGACTTCACTGAGATGTTGTTGCACACTTTGTAACTCATCTTTAAAAAAATTATGGAAATACTTTCAGATTGGCTTGAAAACCTGTTCAGGAATACAGCAATGATCTCCTTTTTCTGTTTTGGACCTGGTTGTACGTTCACACTAGAACAAATTCCACTAATTCTTATGTTTTGGTCATCTCACATGATTGTACAGTGCCTGACAATATTAACTTTAAATTAGGAGTGATACTTTTAGATGTAATTGCAGCGTACAACTAATATTCTCCCTCTGGAAAATGTCTAGGAATGTTTGTTAAGAAGACATGCTACAAACACATATATTATGGTTAAGTAATATACCACTAATTTATAATATATGCATGTTGACTCATTAAAACAATGCCAACTTTTTCATAGCAGGTGCAGATTCCATCCACTTTAAATGCATTAAGCTTTTAGTTCAGATTTTATCCTAGTCTCCATATGCGCTGAAAGAAAGTAGAAATCTGGAAGCAAGGTATGTAGAAGGTAATTTATAACAACTACTCTAGAACAATAATAATGAATTGAATTTCAGATGATACAAAATGTATTCCTTGACTTCCAATTATTTCTGTATTCATGGTGTATAAAATTGTATAATTAAAATGTTTTATTTATGGCTATAGAAAATTGCAGTAATACTGTTATATGAACTAAATTATTGTATTTTAATTTCTTTAAAAATTAGTTTCAAGCCAATTTAGTTCTTGTGAAGTGCATCAGACAGACTCCTCCAGATGCTGTGCACAGAGAAACTGCAGGCTATGAACTTTTGACAGGGGCCACCAAGTCTTTCATTGGGCACTCTCACCACAACAGAGCTAGGGCCAGGGTTTATGGTGCCATTTTGTGACAGGGACAGTTATCCATTATCAACATTATGGAATGAGGTGACAATGATGTCAAAAGATCTGCCATCACCTCTCAGATTATCATTGCATTTAGTCACTATCAGTGGAGGTCTCATCTGAAAAAGCAAAAGCAGTCTTGGAATTAAGAGGATATTATAGCCCAATGGACAAGACCAAGGACTTGGACTCAGAAGTACAGCATACTGATCCTCATCGTGATCTGTATTCACTACATCACCAGTGCTGAGGATGTGGGGAGGAATTTAGGAGATCCACAACAGCCTTTATTCAGGCCATTTGCTCAGAGATCATTTTCACTGTGAAGAAAGGTTGAACAGAGTTGTGGTTATGAATTGTTCATTTCTGATTCAATTCATTTCTCAGCATAATGATATTAGGAAGTCAGTTCATGCTGACATTCAGCTTCTGTTTTTCAGTGCAAGTCTCAAGTAAAGTGTACAAGCAACCCTGTGCTGGACTGAGTTGGTTATTTAAGAAATTTTTTATCTCTGTTGTAGTGCCAGGTCTGCTCTGTGAAACATCTGAAGTTTAAAAATCACGGAATCACAGAATGTCCTGCTTGGAAGAGACCTTCAAGATCATCTGGTCCAACCTTTGACCCAACACTGCAAGCTCACCACTAAACCATGTCCCTAAGCACCAGATCCACAAGCCATTTAAATGCCTCCAGGGATGGTGACTCCATCACTGCCCTGGGCAGACCATTCCAATGTTTGATAACCCTTTCAGTGAAGAAATGTTTCCTGATATCCAGCCTAAACCTCCCCTGGTGCATTCCCTCTGGTCCTGCTACACGTCACCAGGGAGAAGAGGCTGCCCCCCTCCTCGCTCCAACCTCCTTTCAGGTAGTTGTAGAGAGCGATAAAGTCTCTCCTCAGTCTCCCCTTCTCCAGACTAAACAACCCCAGCTCCCCCAGCTGCTCCTCATAGGACTTGTGCTCTTAGCCCTTCACCAGCCTCATTGCACTTTTCTGGACACATTCCATCACTTCTGTCTTTCTTATAGTGAGGGGCCCAGAACTGAATGCAGTATTCAAGGTGGGGCTTCACCAGGAACAAGTACAGGGACATGATCACCTCCCTATTCCTGCTGGCCACAGTGTTTCTAATACAAGCCAGGATGCTATAGGCCTTCTTAGCCACCTGCGTGCACTGCTGACTCATATTTAGTTGACTAGTGATCAATTTTTCCTCATGTTGAGGTGGAACTTCCTGTGTTTCACCTTGTTACCATTTCCTCTTGTTCTATCACAGTGCACAACTGAAAAGAGACTGGCCCCTTCTACTTGACACCCACCCTTCAGATATTTGTAAACATTCATAAGATCCCCTCTGTCTTCTCTTTTCCAGGCTAAACAGCCCCAGGGCTCTCAGCTTTTCCTCATAAGAGAGATGTTCCAGTCCCTTCATCATC